>RJWM01029789.1:0-24109 GCA_004363535.1 Dasyprocta punctata | reverse complement strand
CCTCCCTTCCTCGCCGGCTGTCTTACTACCTTCCTTTTTTTGGTGCTGGGAATTGAACCCAGGGCCTTCACACTGGCCTACCTCCCGGCGCCTCTTTAATGTTTTAGTTTGAGACCGGCTCTCTCTAAGTTGTTCCCCCCATGCTTGGTTTGAATTTGCACTCCTGTGGCCTCAGCCTCCCAGAGTGCTGCAGGTCCAGGCTCTTCTTCAGCATTTCTACAGGAAGCTTGACCGCAGGATGGTTCCAGAATCCGCAGGCCTGCCCCTGCGCTGTGTGGGCGTCCACCTCAACCTCTGGGGGAGGGCGGAAACTCCAAGGGGTGGGGGTGGGGAGCCGACCAATGAGCAGCGCCACAACGGGGACGTTTGCCCTTGGCATTGGACTGAATCCGGGGACAGGCTGGCCTTTTGGGCCGGCTTCGCAGCCTGACATCGGACCAGGCCGTGTCCTCCCGGGCTTGGAGTTCGGCCACTTCCCGAAGTCCGCGTCTGGGCAGCGCAGCCCCAGCTTCAGGCCCAGCGCAGAGGCCTCCCGCAGAGCACGCACAGCCGAGGGCAGGGGCTCTCGGTTCCGTGGCCCCACGCCAGGGACTCAGCCTCTGTGCGCTCGCCTGCAGACCAGATGACGGCCCCCGCGTCACTGGAAAGGCGTGTGTGCGTCCTGTGAGCAAAAGCGGATGCCGGGCAGGAGGGGACAGCTGTGGGGCAGCCACGCTCTCCTCTGACCACAGCACTCACGGCCCGAACGCGGCCTGAGCTGAGTCCTTCACGCGGACAGCAGACCAGAGTGGCCGGTGGGTCGCACTCGGCTGTGGACGATGGGGCGGAGCTGTCTCCAGGCCTCGGGGTGCAGCGCTGGGTCTGTGTCACTGCCCCTCCAGGGTGCTGATCCGGGCCGGGCAGAATGTCTGCGATCACGTGGGGCTCTGACATCCCCGCAGCCCCTCGCTGGAGCCCCGGTCCCGGAGCGTGGCCTCGCCCTCCCGCCTGCTCCTCGGCTGTGTCTCCCTGCACCCTGACAGTGTCCAGGGAGGACTGAGCGCAGGAAGCCCCGCTCCCCGCCCGCGAGGGCCCAGGGGAGGCGTCCGTCCTAACCTACTTTCACCGACATTCTTCCAGCGGCCTGGCCTCGGCACACACTGACTGCTTCCTTTCAGCTCGGCAGGAACGAGGCCGGCAGAGCCGGGGCAGGAGGCTCCGGGCCAGCCGCTTAGCACCGGCCACGGGGTGAACAGACAGGGGCGCCCCAGGGTACAGATCAGCCTCTGGCCAGCTGTCTCAGCAGAGGGCAGACAAGCCAGGACATTTACTCTGCTCCCCACTACGGTTAACGAAGCGAATGGGCGAGCTGAGGCCCACCCGAGACAGAGCCCTAGGGAGCACCCCGGGGACAGGTCAGGATCTTTGTGAAAGGCCTGGCCTGGGAGGCCGCGGGGCCCCAGCCACGGCGGGGGGCTGTTCCTCACCACTCACGTTTCTGTAGGTTGCTGGCTGCCGCCAGGCGCTGCCTCCATCAGGGAGACCCACGAACGGACCAGGGAAGAAGTCCGGGGTGTGGGGAAGATGGGGCCCTGGAGGGAAGACAGGCGTGCCGTGCTCAGGGAGGCCCAAGGCCCCCGGCAGAGACGGCACTGATGTGGCCTTTGCACCCCCGCCCGTGTTGTGGCTGCAGGGACCACAGTGGAGACCAAGGGCAGAGAATAAGGCTAAGGTCTCCCCACTCGGAGAGGGCAAGGCCCGTCAGCACCTGACATCAGTGGTGCACCTCACAGGCAAAGATCAGACCCCGCCTCGCCCCCCAAGCACTGGGGATCAGAGCTGCCAGGGTTTCCTGTTAGGGCACGAATGTGTCCCCCAAAGCTTGTGTTGGAAACGCCATGTGCCGTGGTGGGAGGCGGGCCTGCGGAGGGCAGTGCGGGGATCCATGCTGCCGTCCTCCTGAGGACCGGCTTGCTGCTGCAGGAGCAGGTTCCTTATAGAGGGTGGTGGAGTGCGAAGAGTCTGGCAGCCTCTTTGCTCCCCTCCCCCTGCTGGGGGACGACGCAGCAGGAAGGCCCTTGTCGGACGCCAGCCCCGACTGGGCCTTCCAGCCTGCAGAGCGGTGAGACAATCAATTCCTGTTCGTGGTAAGTTCCCCGGTAGACGGACAGGCTGGGACGAGGACTGCGGACTCTGCCGTGTGCTTCGTGCAGTCCAGACCCATCAATAAAACCAGGTGAGAGGCCTGGGAGGCGGCAGAGCAGGGAGGGGTGGCAGAGTGGCTGTGAAAGGGACAGGCAGCCTGGTCACCAGACACAGCACTAGGGCGACTCTGCATCCCCCCGGGGGGCCCAAGGAGAAGACAAGCAGGGCCCGACTCAGCTGTCCCGTGGGCCGGGTTCCACCTGCTGCAACCAGGGGGCAGAGAGCTGGACAGCCTGGTAGAAGGCTGTGACTGACCCACGGCCCAGACCACCGCAGGCGGCCTCTCGGGGCTGCTTTTAACCTTGAGAGGTCAGGGGCCAGGGGCATCACAGGTCCTTGAACTTGAAAGTGCTGAATAATTACTTCTACTCTTGGGTGCTGGAGCCTGGATTCCAGGGTTCCTGCTCGACATTCTGATTCAGTTTGAGATGGGGCTCAGAAGCCTGCACCGCAGGTCGTTTTGATGTGGGCGCTTGGAAAAATTGTCTCAGCCCAGAAGGCACTGAAGTGGCCTCCCTACCTGCTGCTGCACTGGTATTTAGTGGCATGTCAGCCCAAACCCAGTTCTATAACTGCTTCTGGGAGGGTCTGGTCCTTTAAGTTATGGCCTCGGGCGTAGGCACCCCCAATGTTACCCTGAAATCCTAAGTGGCAGGATCCGGCAGGCTGGAAATGGGAGCTATGGAAGAGAAGAGAAGCCACACGCTGGAGGCCCTGGGAGATGGGAGGACGGCAGTGGCCGTGGTGACTGGTGTACATCCCGGGCTGCCAGCCAGAGTGAGGACGGAAGGCGAAGACCCCCGGGTGGATGGAGGGAAGCTTACAGAGCGAGATGGCGAGCACCCAGGGAGGCACCCGGGGCTGCCGGAGGCGCAAGTCCACACGAGAGAGATGCTGAGGGCGGCGGGGGAGCCCTGGTGGGGAGCGAGCCCGGGCTCCTAAGGGTGAGCTGTCCCGGGGTCCAGGGTGACCACTGTGTTCCGTGTCCTAGACTCAGTGCACCTCCTTGAAACCAACTCAAACCAAATGAGCACCCAGGCCTTTGAAATACTAAAAAGACGTTTTAAAGGAGCTGAAAGCGGCCACCCTAACTTAATCATCAAGATCCTCGCTTCTAAGGGCAGAAGGTGCGTTGTGAGCCGCCATCACACACACGCACAAAAGGCGTCTTATAAATGTAAATGCTAAGGGTGACTGTGTTTTCAGGATGTGCGGGCTGCATATTCTTAAACTGTTTGACTTCCATTTAAACTGGCTTTAGGTCAGAGCAGCCAAAGGACATCCCTGAAATATTAAATGGTTTTAAATGTCATTTCATGATGAGCACTAACTTTTCTAAATTACACTGAACTGGCATGCTGTCTTAGTTTTTCCTCATGGTAGGTAGTTTTCCCTCAATTATCAATTCACCACCTCTAATCATGGTGCTATATTCGAAGCCAGTTACTCAAACTACCAATGCACAAAGAAAACGCAGTGGGGAACTAAGAAAGTTACCTGCGCACAACACCAGGACAGGACTACTGTGTTCTGGTAACTGAATGTCCAGGTACCAGCTCGGCAAAGAGAGTGCCCTATAAAGACAAATTTCTGTCATCAAACTCCCTATTGGACACGTCTACAAGTTACACTCCAAACTAAAAATGCGTGTTAACACCTCTGTGGTACTCCTGATTTTATGGAATACAAATTACTACCCAGGCTGGGCATGGTGGCGTATGCCTATACTTCTAGCATTCGGGAGGCTGAGGCAGGAAGATCAACCACAAGGCCACCTTGGGCTCTGTCATGAATTCAAGACTAGCTGGAACTACATAGTAAGACACTGTCTCGAAAGACCAAAAAAACAAACGAACAAACAAAAAACCAAAACCAAACACAACAACAACAAAAAAAATCCAAAACCAAACCAAAACAAAAACACAAAACAAAAAACACAAAAACCAATTACAATACCGTACAAGGTGAGACCGTTTCTGTTTTTGTTTTCTTCTTGTAGCGGTCTCAGCTCTCCAGTACTCGTGTGCTTGGTTTTCTCTGCACACATTAGAGAACATTTTGATTCACAGAAATAAAGACGCCCATAGTAAATGTTTCACTGTGTACCACAAAATCTTTGGACAGCACTCAGTTAAGGAAAAGTATCACAAGCTTTATTGTGGAGGCCTTTACAAAAACAAGGTCATCCAGCAGGAAAAAAAAAATGCTCGTCATCTGCTATGATTTGGCTTTCAACAGTAGTCTGCATTTAAAACATTTTAAAAAATTCATTACATCAAATATTTATATATGAGGCTCCGGGGTCTGAGGACTGACCTATTCCAAACCAACTCTCTACAGATAACATTTATAAACTGGAACAAATACACAACTATGGAAAGTACTGGACAAAAATCAAAAACAAACACTAGATGGGAACTGATGTTTGGAAAAGAAAAACTTCCAGTGCCTTTCGTGATTTTTAATTGGTTTTTGCCTGAGGGTGGGCCTCACCCTGCCAAGCAGGACACCTAAGCGTGAATGGAAAATGTGCATTTTAGTTGGCTTAACCCACATGCTACTGGTTTAAAAAATAAGAGAACCAAACTCAAAGTGATCAAAACAGAAGTGAGAGAACTCAGGAGAACAAGAGAGGGGATATAAAAATTGTGCAAAACCTTGTTAAGTATAACTCTAAGCGGTCTGGCTAAGGCTAAAAGAACTTGAGAAGCTTCTGCTGTTATCCACTCCTGGGAGTATAGACACAAAGAGCTGGAAGCCTAGTTCTGGCCACATTAACCGATTTCCTTAAAAGAAAAGCAGTGCTTTCTGAAGGAATATATTAGAATCCAGAGTCTCTAAAATGTATCACACTCAGTTCTGGATACAATCCAAAACTACCAGGCATACACTCAAGAGAAAAAGCAATTAATAGAAATTGATCTCGAAATGATGCAGATACTGGAATTAATAGACAAGGATTTTTAAAGAGACAGTTTGTACTCAAAGACATAAAGGAAAACAGGCCTATAGTAAATGAACTAGTAGGAAATCTTAGCAGAGAAAGAAAACTTACAAAAAAGAACCAATAAAAAATTCTACTAGAGTGGAAAAACACAATCTCTGAAATAAAAAAAAATACTATATGGGCTTAAAAGCAAAGTGTAGATGTCAGAACAGTCAGTGAACTTGAAAATACCTTAATAAAAATTTCTAATCTGCAGAACAGGAAAAAAATAAGTATTTTAAATTGAAATAGTATCAAGGACTTTGACCAGTATCAAAAGGCTGAACATATGTGTAACAGGAGTATTAAAAAGGATAGAAACAATGGAGCAAAAATTTGAAAAGTAACATCTAACTGTCCTAAATGTTAAGACAGACACACATTTCCAAACCGATGCTCAGTGGACTCTAAGCAGGATCAATGTACAGAAAATCACATCTAAGGATGTGAACCAACATTGCTAGTGTACAGCTACTTTACAAAAACAAAACAGAACAGAACAGAACCAGGTGTGATGGCACACGCCTATAATCCCAGCAATCAGGAGGCAGAGGCATTGCTAAGAGTTCAAGGCCAGCCTGGGCTACAAAGTGATTTCAAGACCAACCTGCGTTACATAGCAAGACCCTGTCTCAAAACTCTGGCTGTTCTTATAAAACTCCTATGACACAACAATCTTATTCTTAGGTATATAGCCAAAATGCATGAACGTATATATCCAGAAAAGACTTTTATAAATCTTACAAAAGAGGATAGATAAATCCATTGTGTTCTTACAGTGAAACACTACTCAGTGATAAAAATGGAATACCACTGTTTACACAGGGAAGGGCATTAATGGACTTCAAAAACATACTGAAAGCAGCCGGAGTACTGAGTCACGTTCCCTTCCCTGAGACACGGTCCCCGACACCCACACCTTGATGGAGGGGAGGTTTATTCATCGTATTTTCAGTCCATAGCTGGCCGGCTCCGAGACAGGGACTGCATGGTGAAGGGCATGGAGGAGGAAAGCTGTGTCACGGTGGCTGGGAAGCAGAGCAGGAGGGCTGGAGCCTCGGAGGGAAATACACCCTTCCAGGTCACCCCCGCAGTGAGCTGCCTCTTCCCACAGGCTCCCCCTGTAGCGTGTTCATGCCCGGAGCCCAGCCAGGCCTCAGGCACGTGCTGAAGCAGCTTCGCTTTTGCTCTGTAACGACAACCGCTCAGTCACTGTTTACCGGCATCCCGTCAGCAGCAGGCACTGCGCTTGGTCAACAGTGCGGCGCTTTACGGGGGCCTGCGCCTGTTCACCGAGCTCGGCATGGTGGGGACGCAGGCAAACAGGGGAAGCTGTGCATCATAAGGAGTAGGGCTGTTGAGAAAATACAGGGCATTTGGTAAAATACTCTATAAAAGTGCAGACCATTTACTTTGGTTTCAAAAGTAATTTGGAAACCCATTTGTTCATCTAAGTCATTTAACAAGAGGCTGCTTACTGCCCAGCAGAGTGGGCACCACACTGTGGCTCTCGGATGCACAGGTGAGTAAGGTCGGGTCAGAGCACGCGGACCGCCGGGAGGCTGCGCAGGAGCCACGAGCCCAGTGACACACGCCGGGATCTGCACAGCGTGCCTGGGCGCTCAGCGCAGCCAGCCCAGAACCCACGCCGCGGTGTGGCCACCCGACCCGCCCGGTCTGGACTGCTACTCCTGCCCACGTGAAATGCTGCCCCAGGGCCAAGGTTTCCCATCCAGCTGAGCCCTGGGGGAACAACTGGACCTCGCCCTGGTTTTGTCATACATGAAAAAGAACGCATACCTTAAAAGACTCCTTCAAGAAGTGAAACAGAAATGTTAGTCACGACTGTTATCAAAATGAAATACAGCCAAGATCCTACGCTTCTGCTCCTAGACAGGCTCTTTGCACCACTTCAGAGCTTCCATGAGGCATCGGCCAAAGGAACGAGACTCAGGTCATGGCCACAGGAACGTTATATAGAAAGCTAAATGGCATCAAGGGTAGACTCTAACTAGAAAAGGGCTAAAAAAAACCCAACCCCACGCAAGTCCCAGATTCTCCCCTAAAAGAGTCAGGAACACAACACTACTATCAACAAGCAGAATCTTTTAGGGTTAAAAGTGTAATTTTATTTAGATGTTACTTGTACATAATCTATAGTAAGATATACAAACAGATAAAAATTGTTTGACAGAATTTTTTAATACCACTTTCAATTTACAACAGCATTGGTAATACTGCAAGATGACAGATACTCTGCTTCATAGAACAAAAATTACTTGCTACTCTGGTTGATACATTCCCACTAATCTTTAATGGATTAAAATGTATCATGTATTTCAGTTGCAAATTATAAAACTTTTACAACCTAGACACTTGGTGCTCATAAAAGATGTTGATGTTGCTAAAACTTACTGAAATGAAAACATGAATTTTCCAGTAGCATCCTTAGTAAAGACACGAGCCATCAACCGCACAGCTGGGGTGAAGAAGGCTCAGCCCCACGGCGCGTGTGCAGCGACGCGGACTCCGCCGCCTCTCTGTCCCTCTGAGTCCGCACCATGAGGAAAAGGCCTGTAAGGGAGCCAACTAAAATTCACACAGAGAATACAACTGGGAATAACTTACAAATGTGGTTTAAAACCTAAAATTCACAGACGTGAACTATGCTGCTGACTGGTTTTCTTCATTTGTTTCGGTGAATATTTTCTGAAAACGAAAGCTGGAAACTCAAGACTCTTCACTGTGTTTATGAAGTATCACATCAGTTCTGAATTGAAAATTTTACACTAAATCAAATTTGTTGAAAAGATACTCTAAAAATAATTTAATTTGCATTTTTGCTATTTTTCACTCTATTAAAGGTTATAGAAAACAAGAGGGCAGAAGCTTTCTCACTAGTCATACAATCAAATTAAACGTAACTTGTTAATTAAACTATAGGAGGACAACTAATAATTGACAGGCTCATGAATATTTATGATAAAGTGCCACTGACTGTATTGTAATAGGATATAAATAGAAGAAATCCTGACGTGGACAGTAGCTTTAATGTGTTCCCTTCATCCTGAGAACAAAAGGCAAGTGAGCCCTAGAATTATTTGGGGGCACTCCCGACACGAAAGCAATACAAAGGCCAGCTGTTACACTAAGGACAAAGTAAGACTGAAAATGGTCAGAATCCCAGGAAAAGTGCCGCCCACACTGAGGGGGAGAGAGAGGAATTTTAGGGTGTTCATAGTGACTAACATTCGCAGGCCTTACGGTGACGGCTCCGAGGTGAGCAGCTCCAGAGCGAGGTGCTCAGGGCAGGTGCCGGCAGCAGGCGCGGCGGAGAGGATTCAAACCTGGCCAAGTGGGGTCTAGAAAGGAGTGCAGACACTGGTATCTTCTTACTCTCAAATCTAGTGACCAGAGTCCAGCACACAGGAGGATGCCTACAACAGATGCCCCAAGTCAACCGGTGTCCGTGCAGAAACGCGGGATGACCCATGGGCGGTTGACCAGGCTCCCCAGGTCCCTACCATCCTGCGGACATTCTCCCCGCAGCCTCTCAGACGTGCAGCCCCAGGAAGCCCTGCAGGCTGGACGCCCTCCTCACTGAGGGAAGCGTCTTAGCACACTTCCACCGCCCTGGGATCCGAGCCTGGGGGATGACGGACCCTGAGCAGGCAGTTACCTTCCACCCAGCACCACCGCACACAAGCTGCGCTTCTTTAGCCCCTGGTTTGCCTGAGCAGGTCCCTGGGCTCACCATGCAGCAAGAACAACAGGGCAGCAGAGGTGAAAGCAAGGCGCTCAGCTATGGGTTGAAAAAGGTCACGTGGTGAGGTGCTTCTTAAAATGTGCCAACAATAGGGGAGATGAGAGCCATGTGCTTCTAGGATGGGGGGAAGGCCCTGCTCACAGGGCTGACCCCTGGTCTGGCCACAGCACCATGAGAAGTGGAGCTATCCCTATGTTCTATCACGTGGACCAAGTGGAGCCGGCCCCCTGCACCCACGGCCAGTGCTGTCCGCCACACTGTCCATCTGGGTGCTGCCGTCCCCAGACGGCCTGCATCTGTTCTGGCCAGCTGCTGCCCAAGCCATCAGGGCTGGCCAGTACTGTCTGTGGCATCTCGATGGCCCTGAGGGGAACAGCCCTTGTGTTCAGTCACATTGCTACTGAGTTGCTGAAAGCTCACAAAAATTACCAGCAAGTGTTTACTAAGTGAACTCGGTGCCCACAGGGAGCCCTGCCTGAAAAAGGCCCTTCCAACCTCACGTCTGACGAGCAAGTGCAAAGGCAGGGAAATTACTCGGCCACGCATTCAAATTCACTCAGAGGCTGCCAAAGTCAAGAAACTGACACAGGAACATTTGATTCTCCTGATTTGCTAACTCCTTCCCTCTAGAACCAATTTCTCTTGAAAACACATTGTAATAAAAAAAGGAAAACAAAAGGTAAAACAGTATCACTTACTGGTCAGAAAACATCACTCTGACAGTCTTGCAAAGACCTAATACCAGGCAGCTTCACAAACACACAGCAAGTCTACAGCATCGTAGCGATCAATAAGAGGAAAGTAAATACTTTTACGGCAAAGAGGGAAGCAAGATGCTGTTTTCAGGACAATGCAATAGTTACGGCATACCTCCTCGTGTGCAGCATGATGTGCTATGTTTAGTGGCACTTATGTATTACACAGTAAATACTGAAAAACCCAGAAGTCTTGGATGTGCAGAAGCAATATCACATTATTAATACAAAAGGTGCTAAGCTACAGGATTATAATACCACTATCTGGGTGCTGAGACGCCCAGCCCACTTCCGCAGTGTCCCTGGCGATGCCCTGCCACCTGCCCTGCCTCAGTCGGACCAGTCGTTCTCATCGAACTCCGAGTCGTCATCGGAGTCACTGTACTCCACGGCGATGCGTCTGGAGAGGATCGTGGCCACGTCATTCCCGACAGGCTCGCGCCTGGCTTCCTGCTCCCGCTGCTCCTGCACCTTTTTCAGCTGGATTCCTAAGGACACAATGTGGGGCAAGGAATAGAGTCTCTTTATTTGTCCCAAATAAAAGGAAAACAAGTTAACGGGTCTACTAGACTTTTCTGCTGAGACTAAGGATAAAGATTTAGAAATCTAAGGGGAGAAAGGAAGTCCATTTTAAGGAAGTTGGTTATAGCTGCAGTGACGTGAACACCATCAAAGAAAGTGCTGAAGTCACAACGTCCCGTATGTTAGCCACCAGCTACTTTAAACCTGAAGGGATGCTGTGAGGGCTGCAAACAGGATGCGTCGGTCTGAAGGTTTCTGTCACACAGAACACCCCCCTGGAAGGCTCGTGGGAGGGAACTGAGAAGCCCCTGCTCCAGCCTCTTTTGTTGGAAATGGGTATAAAACATAACCACCTATTTGACTATTCAGTAACAACGACATCTGATCATTTGATGATTTAATGTGTATCATCTGTTAGCTTTTTCTTTTGAAATAATCTCGGATTTAAAGAACAGCTGTAAGAGCATGCCCATACAACCTCAGCCAGATTCCCCAAATGGTAACCCTGACCAGTGTCTTTCTATCTTTCTCTGTCACACGCACAGACACTTATCTCTGGGTTGTTTGAAATACGCAGCGCATACTGTTTCTTCACCCTCCTCCAAACATCTCAAGTGCTAATTTCCTTAAAAAAAATCAAGATCAGAAACTCAGCACAGATCCAATGCCACTATATTAATCCTATAAATATTATTCAGACTTTATCAATACAGTAAGTCCCCAACTTACAAATGAGTTCCCTTCCGGGGAAGGGAACTGGATTCATTCATAAGTCTGACAAAGTGAGTCTCACCCACCTCTGACACAGATACACAATGTAAAGCATAAAACCCAAACCTCCATATCACCACTGCTCTTCCTCTTGCTTCCGGACATGCTGGGCTCTGACTGAACCCCGGACCGCTGCACATGGTTGCACTGTGCAGTAAGCACACAGCAGCACAACTGTGACGGTGTCCACAGACACGGGAGCTACTTCCGAGATGGGTTTGCATCTATGAGATTTCACAACGTAAGGTCCATCTGTATCAGTAAAAGTTCGCAACTGGAACATTTGTAAGTTGTGGACTTACTATAAACCCAATCTAACTGCAAATGGAGAAAAATTTCCCTGGCTCAGGAGCCAATGAATTGTCTCTGCTGTATTCATTATCACTGTGACCATTAATCTCCGATGTCACCTTCACCGGACCAAGAAAGGCCAAGCCGGTTAGGAGACGCCACTGTGGGCGTGTCTGGGAGAGCTGTGGCTTGGGGGTCTGTGCGCGGCCCCTGCCCCTGCTGCTCTGGCTTCCCCTGCTCTGAACTGCGCTGAACTCAGCGGCTCTACTCCTCCTTGCCTCTGCCTTGGAGCCAGCTGGTCGTGGACTGAAACCTCTCTACTTACTTTAGTCAGAACTCGGGAGACCAGAAGGCTGACAGCGATGTGGTCGGCGGAGGCCACACCCAGGAGGATTCAGGTGGAAACACGGACTCCGCCGTCAGCTGGACTAGAGGCCATGTATGTTAGGCTTTCCCAGAATATCTGTGTACATTTTCCCCAAGTCCTGAGACTGTGGGAGACTAAGATTAAGGGTGATAAACAAATTTCAAGACAGTTCAACGTTTAGGCTGTGGTATGGATATTGCCAGCTGCTTTTAGTCAGAATTATAGTGAGGACTGGGGACAAAAGCATAAGATTTTGAAAAACAAAAAAGTTTCGGCCTGGAGGAATTATGAACTTGCTATTGTCTTACTTGGAGATTAAGTATGGTTGAAGGAGATCTGTGGTATGAAAATGACAAGGTGTGTACTGTGACCTTTAATCCTAGTACGTCAACTTCGCTGGATTGAGAAACACCTAGCATATCAGCAGACCGTGCTCCTGTTGTGTCTGGATGGGTCACAGAGGCATGGAGTAGGGTGCCACGAACAGTCCTTCACCTGGTTCTGACACTGCCCCCCGCTGTGTTCCCAGACACTGAACTGGGCAGCGCTGCTCTGGCAGGTCGTGCCTCCACAACGTTCCTGACCCTGAACCAGCTGACTGCAGACAGGATCCCCTCAAACAGTGAGTGAAACCAAACCTTTCTTCCTTAAATTCGGAGTGCTGGGTATCAGAGCCAGCAACAGGAAAGCTGACTAATACAATCACCGTCTGCTAACGTCCTCCGATCCAGACAGTTCCTTAAGCCTTCGTGTTTTATAACCCCCCATGTTGCTCGGAACAGAGGCAGTCTGTATGCAGCATGTGGCCCAGCTTATGTGCACCAGATACCCCTCTAGATAGTTCCTGATCATGTGTCAGCTTTCAATGAACAGGGCTACAGGTATAAAATGCCAAGTCTAACATAGTCCCATGGTGACTGCAATGCTGAAATCTCTCAGCTTTTCTACCTCTGAGATGTTACTGCCTGACGAAGTCAAAGTGGATCAGTGATGTTCGAGATAGACAGAGAACCCTGGGGTCCTTGGGTGGCGCAAAGGTCTGACAGATGGGTGCTCAGGTGAAAGGTCATCTCTTGCTTGTTTTGCTGCCTTCTGTCCAGCATGAACTGCTTCTCCTCTGTATTCCCCTTCTTACCACACCACCCTGCCTTGGAGCCAGCCAATTATGGACTGAAACCTCTATGAACTGGGAGCTACAATAAGCCTTTCCTCCTTTAACTCTGGGAGTTGGGTGCTTTTTCTAAGCAACAAGAAAAGTAACTAAGACAGCTTCCCCCCCAGTTCTACCTGACACACTCTATCCCTCTGTTTTGGGACTTGGGGATTGGGGTAGTACCTTTGTCTGACAAAAGCACTGTGTTGCTAAATAAATGCTGAGGAGGTATCTTAGATTTTCTTTAGAAACTAAGTCATTGATATGAACTCAGTTTCTGTTATTCATGTTTGTATTTTTACAGTAGACTGTAGATAACATCCTATTAATCAGCTGATCATTTCTGTTATTTTAAGTAAATCTTTCCTGAATTTTCAGTTTTTCAATTTAATTTCTGAATTGTCAATTCATCATAAAGTGTTTAACTGACATCTAAAAAAGAATACTTTTTTTTTTTTAAAGGCTCCTTTAAGTCTACTCCAAAAAATAATTACTGTAGGGAGCCATCACTGAAGGCAACAAGGCTCTAGCTAGCCGGAGACCTAACGAAATCCCTCTGTAAAAGGAAGGCTGTGTAGCTGAGGCATCCACTCACCCATTCGAATGGCAGCAAGAAGGTCACTTCGAGCGTCACTTATGGGTGGCTGTGCAGGCTCTGGACGTTTTGTCTCGGCAACAGGGGGTCCATGCATCGGGGAAGATGAAAGAGAAGAGCCAGGGCCAGGAGGGCCTGGTGGGGGAGGCGGTGGGCCCGGGGGAGGCGGCGCTGTGACCAGGAGCCCAGTAGAGGGTGGGTGAGGAGGAGCTGAGTATGCGGAGCCAGAAGACGCAGGAAAGGAGGGCTGCGTGGGGATCTGGAGAGGGCTGACAAAAGCAGTTTGTGCGGAAGGAATCATGGGCGGAGGCGGAGGAGGTGGTGGTCCTGAAGCATTGTAATACTCAATTATCTGTGCTGGAAGCATCCTAATAAGCAGATGAAACATACAAAGTCACCAAAGCAGAAAGAGACAGTCACGTCCCTATGTCCTAATATGCCTAACAGAGAAACTCTCTGAATACGATGGATCCCACAAGCTGGACTAAGGTCACTGCGGGACGCACAGACTTGCTCTGCAGTCAGTGACTTTCACAGACTTACGTTATTCATTATAAGCGGATGTAAGGGCTGTTAAAATGCATCAAGAAAGACCACTCAAAAAATAAAGTCATTTTCTGTGAAACGCTAAAACAACACAGTTGGCCACAGAGATCCAAAAAGCAACAGCAATCATCCTGTATCTTGGGTGTCTCAAAGGGGTGAGGCTCACGAACCCATCTCCTAGGGAACCCAAGTTCATGGTGCCCACAGAACACTCAAAGTGTGGAAACGTTCCACAGCCAAGAGATCAGCTGGATTCTATTCCAAAAGGATTCTCCTGGCCAACAGAGCCACAGACACTTTCTGCCTCTGGACATCCTCGGGGTGTGCTGGCTTCACTAGGGCCAATGGATGGGGATAGCCAGGATTATGTGACCAACCTGTGAGGGTGATGGATATGCATTTAGATAGCAACACCAACGCTCTAAAAAGCACACATTATGCAGGCATGTATTCAACTTTCCTAGACACTGATGCTAAGGAGAACCCTTAAAAAATGAAGAGTACAGCCAAAAAGGTGGGTGGGTGGGTAACCCATCAAATAAAAGGTGAGCACTCACCACGACAAACATGTGCAAAAGAAAAGTCCTTCAGAGGAGGTGCTGGACTCCTACCCGCAAGACAGAAACAGAAGGCCACAGGGCCAAACAATATGAGGGCCCAGAGGTCAAATAGGGAGATGACGGGGCAAAGCAGAAGTCATATTCTATGGTTTTGTCATCTGTGACAAGCATTGTCTGTGTGTCACTCAGGACATACAGAGAAATCTGAATCAGTTCGCCGGTCAGCATTCGTCCTTCACCAGTGACTTGCCCTGAACTCTCAAACATACACAGCCTACGTGCAAAAGGTGAAGTCAACGTCAGAACGCAGCAGTGTGACACCACGCTTAATACAGGTTACGCCACCACTGGTAGTCTGTGTCCAGTTGCTCTTGATTATGTTCCGGCACCTTACCAGGGACATATACTCAACTTTCCTGGATACTGGCTCTAAGGGAGGAATACTTAAAAACTAAACCAAAATAACCTATCAAAATAAACAGAAGCATTTTTAAAATTAACATACCAAGATTCAAATGCAAGAACAAGTAGCAAATAGAGTATGAAGAACAGCCGTTTACCCGTAATCTGCCGGGGCCATCGGTGCAGAGGCCTGAGACCCCTCTGGGGCTTGGGGAGGAGGCGGTGGCGGTGGCTGCTGAGGTCTATTCAAGGTCATGTGCCTCGCCGAGGCAGAAGGGGGCCGGTACTCATGCTCAGGGGCCTGGTTTGCGGCCCCATGCGGTGGGACATCGCCAGTAGCATAGGAGGGGGTCACCGGCTGGGGGTGCAGAGAATGGTTGGGGGTAGCCGGGTAAGAGTAATCCGTAACATCTGACGCATGGGACCTGATGTTGGAGAAAAATCAGTGGGAGAAATTTAAATTACATGTAAAAATGTTCTCTAACAGACAGAAACATATACATGAATAAATACAGTACCAATGCACAGAAATAAGACATGTATTTCCTTTTTCAACATCTAGGTCTAGCCCCACGAGAGCATCTGAGCAACAACATAATTACTATTTTAGCGGCAAGCCCAGTGTTACATGGATTCAGATTCGTGCTCTGAAGTCAGTCAGGCAGATCAGCAAGCAAGAGGAAGCGGAGCCTCGTTTTCAGTGTTTCATGTACTTCCTCTCTGACACAAGGCTACACAACAAACCCCATTTCATTTGGAAATAGCACCAGACAGACGGAGGATTTCAGTGGCAATCAAACTGACAGCATATAATTAGGAAACACAGAATGGCAGGTGAGCTGGATAAATATGAAGAGAATGCAAGAGTGCACTGTTTTTTTTTTTAACGGAAGACATGTATTTAATCCAAAGAGAAAGAAGCAATACGGCACACCGGGAAAGGCCCTTTTATTTTCTTTGAACACACAGTTGAGTGCGAAACTTTGAAAGCAACGGAAACGTCGCATTAGTGAGCGGAGAGGGGAGAGGCGCCAGTGCCCAGAGGACAGCAGTGAGCAGCAGGCGTTAGTAGGGTCACGGCGGAGGCTGGTTACAGCAGGGCTGCACACGGCTCATGGCGCTGAAGCAGGGTGGCCTAGGGCTGGGGTCCAAAGAAAGCAAAACCACAAACCCTCTGGGCAGCCTGTCCTCTCTGGGGCTCCCTGCCTGCTCCAGCTTCCTTGCGTCACTCATAAATTCAATGCCCATTTTCCTTCTCTCCCACTCTTCTTTTCTTGTTCTGACTTTTCTCACATGCACTTGCTGGCTCCTGTTAGGATTCAGCTTGTGTTTCTCCCTCTGAAGGAAACAGGCAGACACACCGGGAATGTGGGAGCAGGCAGCGAAGAAGATACAGACTGCAGTTCCGCCTCTGGCATTCCAGACAGCAGTGACTTCCCTAACCGCCCGGCGGAGTGACACAGAAAAGCTTATCAAGTCAGAAGAGCCTGCTTTCTTTCCCTAATTACAGTGCAGGCATAAATAATAATCCATTTTTCTTCCCTAATTGTGGTTATGAATTCTATATCGTGGTGTCCATGTGAGGATGTCTTCTGAACTATGCAAATGGCTATCAAATTAAAAATACATTATACATGTATATAAAATTTGGCCTTGTACATGGCTAAGGAATAGCTCTAGTGCTAAGCCACATCCACAGCCCACAAAAACATTTTTAGATTGGGTCTCACTAAATTGCCCATGTTGGCCTCAAACTTGCAATCATACCTTAGGTTTCCTGGTACCCAGGATGACAGGTACATGCTACCAGTTGAGTTAAAAGTATTTTTAATGTGAGAAGAATCTGACCTGTATTTACATTTAAAACATTTTGAAAACACAAATACTTAATGTCCCAGGGTCACTGAAGACACACCTGCCTCTAACTGTGTACCTGTGCCAGTGGCTGTGTGTGACATTTTTAGAAGGAAACAGGCATCCAGAGAAACATGGAGCGCCTCTGAGGATGTGCAGGGCAAATGCTGTCAATTCTGTGGCACAACAGAAAGCGCTACCCTTGTGGAGTACCTCTACAACACAGGGCCAAAGCAGTCAAGAAAACGGGGCTAACCAGACAGAGACCAAAGCAAAGGTGGAGACTTTGGTGATGAAAGGTGGCCACCATGGGGATAGACAGGAGCAGAGGGGCCTGGTCAGCTGAACAGCAGAGGGACCTGAGGACAAGGGAGCGAGTGGCAGCAGGCAAGAGAAGTGGGGAGAGCAGCAGGGCACTGCTGGGAGATGGACTCGGGTGGGAAGGTGGCCACCAGCCACAGCCAGTACCACCGGAAGGGAAGCAAGGTGGTCCTGGAGCTCAGGGATGCCCAGTAGCCATCTGCAGAAAAGAGAAGGCGTAGGTGAAAACACACGGCACTGAAACAGAGAAGTCAGCTCTGCAGTGGAGATTCACTGGGAAACCCCAACAAACCCAAAGAGCTTCAGGGCAGACAGGCAGGCAGGGTGGGAGTGCTGTAACAGGGTCCTCAACAGGATGGGCAAAAACAGACGGCTGGGCACCGAGGGGCCACACTTCCGGGGCACACTGAAAGAGAGCTGGTTACCGGGGAGGCAAGCATGTCACAACTCTCATCTTAAATTCATACTCAGAAGCAAACCATCCCACACATAATGTAATGAGGACAAAAATTTAAGATTAGTTTATGTGGGCTGGGTTAAAGTATATCACTTACATGAATGTCGTGAAACTCGCTATTAAATTCCCCTCAGTATGGGGGAATACATTTAAACGACAGGATATAAGCATTACAAAACCATGTTTTTAAATAATACCTAAAACATAAAATACCATTTTTAAGAAAAAGTCAAAGGAAACTTTCAGAATGATTCCCATTTGACAGGATAAAAAAGCATGCACACGTACAGAAAAAGACAGACACTAACATGCAAACAGTGGTTTCTTTGGCTGATGAAATTATGGATATTTAATTTGTATGTAATTTAAAGATACAAAAATTATGTCTTATTTCATAAGAAAAAAGTTGCACACCTTAGTAAAATAAAAAATAAAACTTTCTAAATTAATGTAAAGGATATAACCAAGCACAGTGATGAGCTGTAAGCTCCTTATCTGGTAGTAATGGTGTGCGTAAATAGTGTGAGAACACAGGAAACAGGAGACAGAAGAAAACGCTTAAGAAATAAAATATAGTTCTATTCACTTTTTGAAAAATTACAGAAATGAAGACGTATATAAACACCATGAGTAGGTCAAATACTAAGTAATTCAAAAGACCACCAACTTTATGCACAACATCGAGCAATCTAACCTAAACAATGGAGTAAGAATCAATCAACCAAGGGATTTAAAATATCTATTTTCCATTTGTATTGGTTAAAAGAGGGTATATATGGAATAAAAATAAAGTACGTATTTTTGCACAAGTAAATATTCACAGCTAAATAATTTGGGAAAACAGGAGAGCAAATTCACATCAATGGAATTTACTAACTTCATATAGTTCTCCCCACTCTAAGAACTAAACAGAATGGTACCATCAATCTTAGTGTCTAGAGAAATAAACTGACATTAAAATTCAAACATGTGGCTAGAACTCAATTAAAGCTCCAATGAGTCCCAACAGTTAACAACTGCACAGGTAAATTCCCTAGACCCTGCCTTGTCAAATTCCCCCAATGACTTACAGACCTATTTGGTAGGAACATTTAAACCCTGTATTTCCCATATGAATTTTCTGTTCAAAAGATGAAGGGAGGGGGAGAGAGAGAAGGGAAGGAAATAGGACGTTATGTGCATGCATCAACTCTGCACAATGAATCTAATAATTTTATGCTATAAATATGTACTAATAAATGGAAATTAACAAAAAAGAATTCTGTGTTCGAATTTTTAAATGCTGAAGATTTTGAGACTTTATACAAATAGAAGATTACAACTTTGCAAAATCAGAAAGAGAACATAAAACAAAAGTTAAATTGGTCAGTTCTTTTTGTCCAATGAATCTCTCTGTGAAAAATGTGATTTAGTGACATCATTTAACTGCTAACAAATTTTTAAACTCCACCAGAATTCTTCTCCTGAAATGAGAATATATATGATTAATTATCAGAAGAAAGAAGTCAATCTCTTTTGTTCATCATCTTTTCAAAGTGTTATCAAGAACAGTGAGGGCATTCCCAAATCACAGTACTCACCATCTATTATTCTTAGATAATGAATAACAAAGGAAATTAAAAATTCAAGCTAAAAGATTAAATGATTATTAAATTAAAAATTAAAGACACTATCAGTTACCCCAAAACACCTCTAGAATAACTGAACAGTAAATTTAAGAGAGAAAAAATCAGACAGAGTAACACAATTTAAAATAATATTGCCTTAAAGTATTCAAAATCAATATATAAATAATTTTAACAGAGTTTTGAAACCTATTGCAAGTCATGCCAACCCAAGACTGCTGGTGCCTTTCCAAGTTATAACAAAACCAGGAAGCACACAGAAAGTGCCAAGCACCGGGGACGGGCTGTGACACATACACACATACACACACGTGCACACACACACCTAGTGTCTGGGGACAGGGATCCCTCGGAAGACGCTCCATGGTGCACACTCTGAGACAACCTGTTGTCGGGTCTAAGCTCTTTGTCATATGCCATCATATTCCACTCCTGGCGCCTGTTTCTGGCTTTTCTAACCTTTTTCACCTCACGGGTGGCGCCATCTATACGCTTTTGCTCCTGATGTCCAGGAAAAAAAGAAAGCATGCCAAGACAGAAGGGAAAGGAAAACAGCAGGTTAGATGCAGTTACAATGCACAGGAAATAAGGTGATGCACACAGAGACTTTCCCATCCCCATTACCTGCCCCGCAGAGCATTCTGGACGGCGACCCCTCTCGCCACAGGACCTGAGCTCCCTGACACCAAGCTCTTTCATCAGAACAAAAAGCTACTGCTACAGCTACAAGGCTTGCTTACCGCTATCTTTGGTAAAAGAAACTGTCACTCTGTTAGGCTTGTAGCTTGGATTTTTTGTTTTGTTTTCCCCAGTCTTTTTTGAGGCAGGGTTTCACTGTATGATTCAGGCTGGCCTTGAACTCACTTTGTAGCTCAGGCTGGCCTCGAACTCACGGTGATCATCCTGCCTCAGCCTCCCGAGTGCTGGGATTACAGGTGTGCACCACCACGTCAGGATTGTAGTCTGTTTTAAATGTCGACATCTTTTAGATCTATGTTGCACATTTTAAACATCTGGCAATACGATTGAGAGAGATCATTTTCCACAACTACGTAATTTTGCCCAGCCTGTTGACATGCAATTATCTAATTAAACAATTCAAAATAATCTGTCCCCAATTTATAAAAGATTATTACAGAATACTTAGCCTAAAACTAGCTTAACACAAAACAAGACGAAAACTTACCTGCCCCCACACAGGGCCATTCCTGCTATTTGCTGGCAAAAATGTATTCATTTTAATAAAAGCTCAGGTCCTGCATAGGTCCTTTTGTAGAAGCAAGGACAGCTATTTCTATGTGCACCTGTTAGTTCCTTCTGCTTCCCTCACAGGATTCCATGATCTTTAAGGATGAGGACTGTGCAAACCCCACTTCCCAGGCTTCCCTCTTATGGCATTCAACGTGGCTTACACAGAGCTCACAATAAATGCTGGCCACATGATCAAATCCACACCAGGCTTCAAGTATAAGATTCTAGAGCTGACTGAGTCCCAGGCACTGGTAACACAAATGGCGAACAGATAAAACAAAAATGACACATCTCTGCCCTCGCGGAGCTTGAGGCCCTTGGGGAAAGTCTACAACATGATACATATAAATGTATCATTCATTCTAGAATATGGTAAAACAGAAGTGTCTTTATATTGCAAAATAACAATAATGTACATTATACAAATATATTTTTATATATGCAGGTATTTATATACTTAAATATGCACGTGCGCATATATCAAACGCCACCGAAGTCTTGAAGTCAGGGAGGTTTCCCGCCATGACTCAGAGACAGATCTGCGGCATGAAGAGGCCTGAGTTATGCATACAGCTTGTGTCACTGCGTGCCAAGAGGAGGGGCAGAAGCAGCCAAGGCTCTGAGGAGGGGGAAGATCCGCTGACGTAAGAGACATAAAAGAAGATAAACGGTAAAGTGGGCCAAACGGTCCAAGATCTGAGGGGCAGGGAAGACTCTGAAGGCTTCACTAAGTTTCACTCTTTATCTGGTGAACAGTGGGAAGCTGCTGAGAGAAGAAGGCAGGGATGGTGCGGCGAGCAGCCTGCTGGGCTGTGGAGAACAGACTGAAAGCAGAGAGCAGGGACACCAGCTAAGATGCTACGAAGGTGGCAGAGGTAAGAAAACGAAAGGAAGGGAAAAGAAAAAAATGATAAAAGAAGGATAAAATGGAAACAAAGCTTTGTAAATAAGGAGAAGAGGGATTGAAGGGAGGGCAGGGGAACGGGGAAAAAGAGGACTCAAGATACCTCATGTACAGGAACAAATTCCTAATGCTGAATGTGATCATTATGTATATCTAAACGGTACCAATAAACTTGATAAAAAAAAAAAGAAAGAAAGAAAATGACAGACGACTTAAGGGTGAAGTAAACCAGAAAACTTGGGAGAAGCAAACCAGATAACTTGGGGGAAATAAACCAGAGGTATCTGGGAGACTTTGATAATGGACCAGCAAAAGATGTGGACTTGAAATTCAAAGATATAGAAATGGCTGAGAAGGTTACAAAAAGATATGTAAGGCAGATGAGATGGTGGAGGGGTGCTCATCAAACAAACTAGCAACTGGGTTCAGGGAACCAACAAACTAGTTTTTCAGTCTTTTAAGACTGAAAGATACTAAGACATATGTGATATCATCTTCCAAAATTTATAATTCGTATTCTCTTCATTAACAATTCAACTCTAGAAATTTACCCTAACAAACTCTACACAAGAACAAGAACCCACTGCTCTATTAGCACAGTGGCAACTTGCATTTATGAACACAATAATAAGTAAATAATTTATGAAACATTTGTATTTTGGAATACAAATGGAATAAGAAGGAAGCATATCTTAAACAGTGTCTGTGTGTGTCATATGTGGTCCAATTTTATGCATATAAGATACTCTGTTAAATATGCGTGTGTGTATTCATGCATGCTTGTAAGGGTTGAAAAATTGCATACCCTACTTGGAACAGTGGCAAAGTAGGGTTTACCTTTATTTCCTTCAGGGCAAGTTAAGCATTTTACATCAGCATATATCACACGCATACTTTTAAAATCCAAAAGAAAAAAAGTGGAGAGAGATTTCTCTGATTCCAATATGCATTCTGATTAAGAGCCACTGTGTTAAAGAACTTAAAAACTATTACTTTGTAAGAGATACATGCTGACATATATAGGAATTAAGCATGTTATTACTATTATTATTTTTTAAACAATGGTTTAGTCTCCAATTCTACCTACCAAGATGGCCACAGGACACACATACACAAATGTGAACCAATCATCACAAAATATTAATGCTGTATCTACACTGCAGCTACACAGGCCTACTTACTAAAATCCCTAGAGTGTACCACGTGGCTTCCTATCCTAAGTATGTTCTTAGATATGTCTGCCTAGAAGGTCCATTGACAACACTTGTCTGTCTTGCCTGGCCGCCAGCCCCCGCTCTACCCCTACCCTGCTGAGCTGTCAGACCCTGGCTTGTGTTACCTCCTCGTGGCTTCACTGGACACTACACTGGATAGGGCCACCCCACCACGGCATCTCAAGCTCTGCACCTTTCCTTTGAGACACTTACCAACAGTGGACAACAGATTTAAAACCTCCTGCTTGCTGTTTTAAGCATCAAACTAAAGAAAATCTAATGTCTAAACAGTGGATTTGCTATCCCTGAATTTTCTAAATTAATTTTTTCCTTCAGGTTTGTCATTTTTAAGTGAATGTGACTTAGGTGTCAGAAACCATGGAAACGGAAGGCTATCTTGTCTCCTTTTCTATCCCGCTATGAAGCAGACTTATGTTGACATCTGCAAATCTCTGAGCTCCAGAGGCTTGCAGGATTGTTCAACACTTGTGCTCCTCACAGTACTGTATCACCATGTGCATGACAGTCCTGAGTTTTCATCACTGTCTATCTAGAACTTAGAAGGCATTAAACAAAGAAACATTTTATTAAAATGAATGAGAAATTCTTACCAGAATTATAAGTTTGAGGAATATAGAATGAGACAAAATAGCAGAAGAAATGACAGATGATTTTGAAAACACAACAATCATACATAAAAGTTTGTTTTCTCTTTAAAGGAGAGTGGCCAGACAAATATCCTTGTCAAAAGGATCTCTGAGAAGGGAAACCAAAAGCCTCTTAATAGGACAAAAGGCTTTAAAGGAAGGCACTTTTGAAATCCCTGGTATTTTCCCTTGTTACTATGAAAAGGTACAGGTTACTATGAAGGTAGCAATATGCAATATTGCAGCTATTGTCAAATTCCTATCATCTTGCTTTGTAGACCTATAGTATTACTGTTTTGAATTTGTAAAAAAAAATAAAAATAAAAAATAAAAGGAGCAACAGAAAATTTTATGGGTTCAAAAAAAAAAAAAAAAAAAGAAAGGGAACATATGACCTGGGGGAATGGCTTAGTGGTAGAATATTTGCCTAGCATATGTGAGGCTCTGGATTCAATCCCCACAACCATCACAAAAAAAAAAAAAAAAAAAAAAAAAACCCAACAACTTAAAAAGTGGCAAGCATGTGGGTCACCGAGAAGAGTAATTCTCTAAGAGGAGAAACATGTTTAGCATGTTTGTAACTGGGCTATAATCCATGTCTCGCTGCCAGGTTGCTTGAATCACCAGTGATACACGCATGACTCCCACCAGCTGCACAAGCTGCTTGATGGGAACCAGTTATGCATGCGCTACTGGTGGTTCAAGCTGGTGGGACCATACTAAATATTTGTTTTCCTTTCATTCTTTGCAGAACTCAGTAATTCTTCTAAGCTTTTCCAGTAAAATCTTCCCAATCCACAAACACGAGAGTGTAAACAATTCACATCTTCTCTACCCTTTCGCAGAATCCAGCAGTAACATCTTATGTCCCTCACGTTTGCCATTGTTTAAGTCTTTTTTTTTTTTTTTTTTTTTTTGTGATGGTTGTGGGGATTGAA
>RJWM01029788.1:0-24063 GCA_004363535.1 Dasyprocta punctata | reverse complement strand
AAAGATATGTATGGACGCATGTGTAGCAGGAAGAACATTAGATATTTTTAGGCTTGACAGAGAAATTAAGGGGGTGCAGGGAAAAGAGAAGGAAAAGTGATCTCTTTGGAAAGAGTGGGGAGAGAAGAGTCAGGCCTGTCAGGGATGGCTGATGACTTCAGAAATGGTGATGTCTGAGACGTATATAATGCTTCACATGGTGCAAAAATAAAGTAACTGAAATCTTCCTCCCACTCCTTTCCCTGAGACAGCCAGACCACTTCTCTAGCTTTTTCTGACCTACTAACTCTGGAAGGTTTCCAGAGCTTCCTGTGCATATACAAACAAATCTCAATAAATATTTTCATTCATTCACTCATTCATTCTTTCATTCATTCAGTACAGTGCAGTACTGATCAGTTCAGAACAAAACAAGTATTCCCCACCACCACCACCAGTTACACTGTAGCTGGAAAAAACAGATGATAAACAACAGATATTATAGTTTGAAAACAATGTTTTCCATTGGATTAGTGGGGCTGAGGAAGACGAAAACAGCATACATAAGGAAGGACAATCAGCTCAAGGAAGGGGTTGCTATTGGCAATATGGTAGCCTTGTTGCAAAGGAAATATTTGAGGAATGACATGAGTAAGGAAACAAACATGAGTAAGGGTGGATGTTCAACCTTGCTCATAGTAAGAAATGATTTCTGCCTGTGTTTCCTGCATGCACAGTGCTATTCTCAAGTATACTGGGGTGGGGGCTTACATGTGCTACCATGCAGAAGTGGACATACATATTCGCCTCCATCTACCCTCTTCAAGAAAGCCATCTCTCTCTTGACATCTCACCAAAGTCATCCAGAGGGACTCACACATTGCCTTGCTAATATACACTTTTCTTCCTCTAGGAAGGAACCAGAAACAGCTGCTCCAGTTCCACTGCAGTGACCACATTTATGAACTAAAGGCAAAACAAGAATCTAAAGTGGTGACTCTGTTTCTTTGCGTCCAGCAGTGGCTCTGGGAGGCGAGAAAGGTGATACTTCTCTTCTTTCTATCCATTAGGTGTATTACTAAGCACACAATCTCATTCGACCGTTACAATAGCATATGTTGTAGGATAGGCATCTTTATTCTACTTTGATGGGTTATAGTTTATTAATGCAGTAGATAAAAATTTTAGACTCAGGTTATGGAAACTGATCAATGTCACATAGGTTCTGTATGCCCAATTCTGAAGCCAGTGATAGTGGAAAGGAATGTGCTCATCATTGCAGTCCTTGCCTGTCAAAGCAAGTACCAGGTGGAAGGTCATGTATGGTATTATTTTGTTTTGTGTTACTGTAATACAATACTTGAGGGGCCAAGGCTTAACTCAGTGGCTCAAGTGCCTACCTAGTAAGCATGAGGTGGTGAGTTCGATCCCTGGTACCAAAACAAAACAAAACAAAACAAAAATGCAAAATAAAAAAAAATGAAAAAAAAAAACCTTGAAATTGGGTGATTTGTATAGAAAAAAGGTTTACTTAACTCATAGCTTTGGTGGCTGAGGGTCCAAGATTGGGTGACCCCATCTGCCTGGCCTCTGGTGAGGACTCCCCTGGCTGCATCACAACATGGTAATGTAGAAGCCAGAGATCCAGAGATCAGGCTCACATTTTCTTTTCTTTTCTTTTTTTTTTTTCAGGCTCACATTTTCTTGTAGCAACTTGCTCTTGAGAGGACTAACTCACATTGCAAGGTCTGCATGAATCCATGCTGTGGGTGGCACCCCCAGAGATCTAATAACTTCCCAGTAGGCACCATTTCTTAAAGGTTCCACCACTTCACCACCACCACTCTGGGTACAAATCTTCTAGCACACGAATTTTCGGGAGACAGACCACATCCAAACATAGCATCAGTACTTCAAGTTGGGAGCAGTGGGTGGTAGTTTTGAGCGGGATGGGTAAATATGCATGCTTGCTCCTGGAAGGCGATACCATGGATACTGGCAGAATGTGTGATCCTTACCATTCAGCCTGATGTATTTTTCCTTCTATAATAAACCATCATATCAGACGCACCCTATGAGACCATTAAATGTCTCCATTGGCTCTTAGCTTTCTAAGCCTACCTGTAAAATGCCAAGGTAGTTTTAAAATTATAGAATTCCCCCATGAAATACAATCATTATCCTGTCACTGTCAATGATAAAATAGTGCAACTGTCTGCTGTCTCTTAAATTTTAACAGTACTTCAGCACGCTTTTAACAACACATCATCTCACATAGTTTGCAGAGCCCTATTTTTCAAGTTACTAAGCTCCTTGGCTTGTTACTGACAGTTTATAGAGAGAACAGGGTTTTAGTTGAGCAAATCTATATTGACAAAAAAAGATGGTTGTTTTACATTAATGCTTACATTAAAATGATGTCTGGGATGTTCCTGTCTCAGTCTGAATCCTAAGTACTCACTGAAAGTAGGAAACATGTCAGTCTTTCTGGAGTAAAACTCATTCATGCACCAATGCCAGAGTGCCTGGTTTGAGTTGCTGGAGCTCGATTGTTGATTCTATAATTAAAATATCAATATTTATTCTTTTTAAATGGGGTCATTTTTTCTGCTCTTTCATCACTCTCTTTGACTTTTAAAAAGCAATAACTAAAATAAACTCAAAGTTCATGATTCTAATGAAAAGCTTAACACACTTCTTTTTGGCCTCTTCCTTCCTTCCTTCCTTCCTTCCTTCTTTCCTTCCTTCCTTCCTTCCTTCCTTCCTTCCTTCCTTCCTTTCTTCTTTCCTTCCTTCCTTCCTTTCTTCCTTCTTTCCTTCCTTCCTTCCTTTCTTCCTTCCTTCCTTTCTTTTTTTCTGGAATTGAACCCTGAGCTAGGCAAGTGCTTTATCATGAGCTCCATCTCCGATCTCCTTCTTTCTGTTTTGAAGATGGAATGTTCCCTCTGTATTTTATTTTTTAAATGTCAACTTGGAAGCCTGCTCAGTTGGGGACATTTCACATGTGACTGATTTATTAATCAAATAATATGTTAATTGTGTGTGGTGGTGCATGCCCATAATCCCAGCACTGTGGGAGGCTGAGACAGGAGCATTGCAAGTTTCAGCTCAGCCTGGAAAACTTGATGACTTAGCTAGACCCTATCTGAAAAATAAATAAATGAATAATTAAATAAGCCTGGGGATATAGCTCAGTGTAAAGGTTTTGGGGTTCAACCTTCAGAACTGCAATAGAAAAAACAAACAAAAGGTAAATTTCAAATGCAGTTTGAGGAATCTATTCACTCATTTTTCTGAATATACTACGTACCTGCTGTTTGCTTTAAGATGTTTCCACCATGTATGATGCTGATACAGGTATGATAAGTGAGGGACAGAGATGGAAAAATGAATTTCTGACATTTTGTTGTTTTTCAATAATTTGGAAGCAGTATTCAGAAATATTCTCTGTGTAGTTATCAGCTTTCAGCCTGAATTTTATAGCAATCTCCAGTTTGACATCAAAGTTATCTTAGACCATAAGGGTAGCTCTGGTTGACAATTTTTGGAAATCTTTGTAAGCTTCCAAAAATCTCTATCAGGGAGCACAGGAAAAAAACAGCTGAAATCACTTAGGTGGTTGCAAAGGCAAAAATGTCCTTTTCTATCTATTGTTGCAAAAATATCCTTTTCTATCGATTGTCATTATGATCACTGATTCTGAGTTTAGGAAGTCTTTGCTTTCCATCAGTAAAATGAAACATAATAGTTCTACAGAGTAGATGCTTGATGACAATCTTTTAGATGAATGAATACGTGAATGAATGAATGAATGAATGAATGAAATGCCTGTGTTTATCACTGTGGTGTAGAAAGAGTTGGAGGATTTTAAACATTTCAGAGCTGTTAGGTGAGTCAGCATTGCAGCTCCCTTGCTCAAGAGAATCTTCCAGAGTTCATCTTTTCCCAAGTTCTTTCCTGCATGAATTATTCTAAAATTCTCCCAGACACAGTGGGACTCCAAAATGTCTGTGATGTAAGGCCTCTGCAATGTGTGAATGTGTAGGAAGTGTTTTTAAGATTTTCTTTCTCAATCATCTTGCTTTTTGGCAGATAACACAATTAAAGTGCAATATGTAGGTGAACATTTTCTAAATTATAAAATAAAGGAGGCTAGTGGGTGATTGCAGAGGCAATGACATTAACAAAGTAGAGAAGAATTTGAATTAGAAAAGGCAAAAATTCACAATTTATAGAGTCATACCGTGTGACACTAATAAAGGAATCAAAAACATACACCCAACCTTCTGCAGAGGAAGTGACTACAAAGGCAAATATAGTTTTAGTTTGGAACTGAAACTTTTAATTTATAGGCTCTTCCACTAACTTGATTTCCCATTTTCAGATTTTATACACAGATATGTACGACTACATACAGAAGTAGAACGTTGTAAGCAAACATGATCAGTAAAACAAAATCAGTGCATGAAGTACCTTCTGAACATAAATAAAAGTGGGAAATGCCTGATTTCTAGATGATAACACTGGGTAGTTCCACCCCAAGCCACTTTACCAGAGAGTGTGACTACAGTGAATTTAGTCAAAAGGTTTGGATCCTCAGCCTTGAAGACTGATATTTGGTTTTTTTGGCATCCCAACAATGGATCTGTCTCTCAAAGCTGAGTTACTAGAGAATGAAAAATACAATCAAATGGTCGCATTCTTACTGTCCCATGACACATAAAATTTGCCACACTGGCATGAGTCCTCAGACCAACCAAGAAAGTCAAGCTGGAACCAGAAAATTGTAGGAGGAATAGTGACTCAGAACCCAGAGTGGCTGATTCATGGAAGGTAGTAGGCTGGTGTGGCCAGTGTAGAAGCTTCCAGGATTCAGGCAGCTAACAGCATGGAAAGCGGGTACTAGGTAGGAGCTACAGACAGCCAGGGGCAGTCATTAGGGAAAGCTCTTACCAGTTCTACTTCATCGGTACCATTTAGGAATGTGAGCATTTTCAAGTAATGAATGAATTATTATTATTTTTTTATTTAAGAGAAAAAAGACACAGAAAAGAAAAACAAAAAGCAAAAGAGACAAACAACAACCAATCCAATACAATAACATTATAGGTTTACAAAATGAGATGATTTGAATTTGACAGTGGTTGTAATATTTCATATCATTACCTTCAAAGGGGTTGTTTAGATTAACAGATATAGACACGTAAAATTGATCTAATCGTATGAGTATTAACTGTTCTTTTTCAATAACTAATGCACTTAGTAGTATAGTCATTTTGACTATCTTATATATACCTATTTACAAATTTATGTCTTTTTCCTTATCCCTTCTTTCTTTCTTCCTTTCCCCTTATAATACCTCTTGTTATCTTCAAAATAACTGCCCATACCATTAGGCATAATATAATTAAACTGAATAGTACAGAATAAAACCAATAAAAAACAAAACAATGGAAACAATACGTAGTAAAACAACACTGATTACTATAATGCCTCATATTATCTTCTGAGCAGTTGCCTATATCATCAGTCATAATACAATCAAACAAATCAAAATAGGGTAAAATCACTCCAAGCAAAACAATGAAAGCAATTATGTAAAAATCTTTTCATTTAGTAAATGTTTTCAGTTAACTTGATAAAAAGAAAACCATTAGGGGGTGGAAAAATCCATCTGTGGGCCAGGTGAGGATACAGTGTTTCATTTGGTAACCTCTGCCTAGAGTTTCAACAGCCTGATGCCGGGCTTATAGGACAGACTGCCTTACTATGAGACGCACATAATTCACAACCTCTGATTAAGGCTCCTGACCTCTCAACAGTGTTTAAATGCCCACAGCCAACCCTTGCTGTAGTGACCCAATTCTCCTACGTTTCTGTGAGGGACTATCACCCCGTCCCACCCATGCTCACATGCCTTGGATGAGCACATTCTTTGGATATCAGAATATATTCATTTTTATAGTTTAATCTTGCTGAACCAAAAGCTACTCAGTAGATTTGCAGTCTCTCTTCTGGTCATTATATATTGATTGTATAGTTTAACTCCTTTTGTCAAGGGTTTAACACTTTCACGATTCTGAAGACTATACTTACTATACCTACCTTAACTTACAATGTTCCCTTGTAAAATATGAGTCAGTTTGTCAAAATCATATATATATATATTTTCTGTCACCTTGACATAGTATAAATTATTTTCTGTATCTTTCAATAAAAACAGTGATCTTCCAGAGGCTCTGTTTAAAATAGACCCCACCAAATGGGCCATCTGTATGATGTCTGTGTTATAGTTTTGAAAATATTCAGTAGGATTTGAAAACTAGGATGAAATAAACAGCAGAAATGATTATTAATGCTTTTTTGTCTTATCACAGCTGGCTCGTTAAATATGTTATTTTTAAAATCAGCAGTATGGTGATGGAAACATTTTCTTCTCAATTTGCCACCCCGGTAGGCATATGGTGCTGATGCCAGCACAAAATTGAGGCAGCGAGGCCTTGAAAACAAAGCACATTATTATGTTTTACTTTGGATGCTAACTTGAGAGTGAGCAGTTGTTGGATCAGTGTGGGAGGCATTTTCACAGGCAGATTTCAGGTCTGGACCTTACGCTCTGCAGAATGGAATAGAAGGTTCTGTCCTGCAATTTCCCCAACAGTTCATGGGAGAGGGAGGATGCCACTTGAGCAACTCACTTATGGAACTCATGGGCCTATCTTTCTTTAGCTTGTGAACTACTAATCCAGATCATACTGCTAAAACATAACCTTTTCCTGTGGAAATTTTCAAGCATATAAGTAGAGGGAGTAGTATGTAAACCACCATATACCTTGAGAACAGATTGCTAATATAACATAAGGCAAATTTATTTCACTTATACTCCTACTTGTTTTACCCCCAATAGTTTATTCTGAAGTAAATTCCAAATGTTATCTGAAAATATTTCAGTGTGTATCTTTTAAAAAAAAAAACTTTTTCTAAAACATACAATGCCGTTATTATGCCTAAAAACAAAGTAATTTCTTAATATTACAAAAGATCTATTTAGTATTTACTTTTTGTGATTAACTCATAAACGTTTCTTTTCACAATTGGTTTGTTCAAATTGCCGTCTAAATAAACTACCTAACACATGGTTTTGTAGTTGTGTATCCAAAATATTTTTCCTTCTTTAATCATTTTCTTTGAAATACAAAAGAAAAAATAGACAATGTATTGAAATATAAAATAAAGACAAATGTATGACAATGAAGTTTTAAAAGTGAAATGCTTTGTAACTACTACTGAAGTAAAAAAAAAAAAAGACTTTGCTTTTCACTCCTTTTTAAAATTCATCATCCAGAAAGAGAAAAGTCAGCACCTCCCATGAGACCACTGGTGCGCAGGCTGAGAGTCAAACACTCCCACCCCTACCCCACCGTGTAAGAAACTGGCTGGCTCGGAGGACAGGCTGAGTTGATAGCACCTAAGGTACAAAAAGCAACTAAATGCTTGTATTGTTTGGTTGACTTTGCAGACCTGGGGCCTGCAGTCTGAGCATCTATTGGGAGGATAACGGTATACAATATAGCAAATATGGGGGATTTCCTTCTATCTTGTCTTTAAGGTCCTATATTATTCCTACTCTTTTGCTTTGTTCTGATTAATTGTTTTGCTTCATACAATGTTCTGTTTTGGTTGGTTTTATTCTGTTTTGTTTTGGTTTGATTTTGCTATATCTGATGGAATGGACAACTATTGTGACGACAGCAAGATATACTATGGTAGGTATTGTTGTTTTTCTGGAATCCTGCTTTGAAGTTCTGTACCAAATTTGCTGCTGTGTTTCGATTGGCTTTGGCCTGTTTTGTTTTGTTGGATTTTATTATCTTTAAAATAAAAAAATTCATCATCCATTTTTAAAATTTATTTATTAGTACATATTTGTATACATGCAATTTACAGTCATCCTGGGGAATGGGTACATGTACATAATACAGCCTGTTCCTTTTCTTAATCCCCTTCCCTCCCCTTCCTTCCTCATCCTCTAATTCCCCTTTCTCCCTTTTCATTTTTATTGATATTATTAATCTTAGTTCATGTTTATGGCGTTTGATGTCCACACTCATTGAGGTTCTTGTACCTGGCATACCTTTCCTCTACCTATTTCCCCAGCCCCTCCCCCTCCCCCAGGTCCCCTGGACCCCTTTGTATCACCAAGGGATCCTTTCCCTTGTCTCCTTCTATCCTTCCTTTCTTTTTCTCTTAGTTTGTACTTTGCCTTATTCAAATGACAGATACCACACAGTACTTAAGCTTGTGTGTCTGATTTATTTCACTGTATTTCCAGGTGCATCCATTTTCCTACAAATGTCTCACATTTGTCCTTTGTAGCTGAGCAGCATTCCATTACATACAGATACCACATTTTCTTTATCCAATCGTACTGTATAGTTTTTCACTTCAGAAGCCTTTTTTGAGTGCCCTCATCTTAGTGATGAATTCATGCTTCCTCCAATTACTTTTGTAGTATTTACTATTTCATAAATAGTGTAATCATCAAATAGTCTAATTGTTAATCTTTGGATGATATAGTTTTGTTTTGCTAATTTAAAGAATACATCTTTTAAACTGTTCTGACGGCACACACTTGTACTGCCAGCAACTCAGAACCCTGAGGTAGAAAGATCAAGGCCAATGTGGGCGACTTAGTGAGATACTATCTCAAAGTAAAATTTTATAAAAAGGACTGGGGAAAAGGGTTAACTCAGTGGTAGAGCACTTGCTGAGCATGCAGGAAGCCCTGGGTTCAGTCTTTAGCACCACAAGAAAGCAAAACATCTTTTGAATTTAAATCTTATATTTCATCTCAATTCTGGGACCTGTAGTTTTTCACTGATTGGATTTTGCTGATTGTGCACTTCCGGGGTGATTCAGCACATCTATTTGTCTTCTGGGATTTCCTGCAAGTTGACAGTGGGATCCAGAGTCTGGATCCACTTCAGTCTGGTTTCTTTGCCAAGGTTAAAAATGCAAGACAGTTCCATAGGAGGCAAATCTGGTGGTTTCTCTTCTTGTGAAGTTAGCAGCCATTAGTGGTTACCGTGTGCATCTGGTAGCTCATTTATTTTACAAAATGGAAATATTCTAATTCTAAAAGCTTCTCTTTGATCTGTTAGTTGAAATTTTATTATATGGCAATATTCCAGCGACACAGTTCAAATAAGAACACAGGATAGGTCCTTGATTCCTTCACAGTAGTCGAGTCATTTTTCAAGATAATGAATTGATTTCCTATAGTATCAATTGTATATATTCATAGATTTAACATATTTAATTAGCTTTAATTCAGTAAGATTGCTATTACTGTTATTGAAGTTTTAAGTGTCCCACCTTTGTTTAGTGGGAGTTTCTTCAAATTGCCTCCTAAAACTTTTTGATATAACTCTAGTAGTTGTTGATAACATTTTTGGTATTTGGGAGACAAGATATTCCAAACTCATCTTGTCATTCTCTGCCATTGACCTGGAATCAGTCATTTCCTCTAGAAGCTCCAGTCTTTTTTAGTGAGAAGTAGTCTTTTGAGACCATAATTTAGACACTAAGGATGCTGACGCTACTAGGTTTGTCATGATTTCTAAGCCTTCTCTTTCTGGCTCTGGCTCTGTACATCCATTTATATTTATATATATATATGTATTAGTCATTTTCTGATCACTGGTACAAAGTGTCAGACACCTACATCTTTAAGGAGGAGAGGTTATTTTGGCTCACAATTTCTGAGGGTTTAGTCCATGATTGGCTGGCTCCCAGACAGGAATATCATGGCAGAGGGTGTGATGGAAAAAAACTATTTAACCCATGGCAGCAAGCAAACAGAGAGAAGAAAGAGAAGCTAGGGACAACAATACATTTCCAGGTCGTGCCTCCAGTGACCTGTCTCTTCTGCCGAGACACTACCTCTGAAGACATGAGATTTTGGGGGTATGTTTTAGATATAAACCATAAATATGTGTATAAACTATAAATGCTATATATAATATTTTATATAAATATATTTCTTTGAATATATTTATATAGTCAAAGTATAAAGTATTTCTTTATATGTAAAAATAAGTTGTAAACATCACTAACACAAATTATACTCTCGATGACAATCCATCTCTGTTATCTTTCACAACAAATTTTAACATTTGCTTACTATAGCCCTTCAGTCCCCTTGATGTAGAATAGTGTCCCCCTGCTATGGTTTAGATCTAAAATGTCATCCAAAGTCTCATATCTTCAGAGGTGGAACTTTCAGAAGGTGATTAGATCATGTGAGACTATACTCATCAGTGAATTGATCACTGGTAGGTCACTGGGCGTGTGCCTTTGGACAGTGTCTCTCTCTGGCACACTTAATCTCTCTCTGCTTCTGGCTGCCTTCACAAGAGCATCTTTCCTCCCTCAGCCCTGCCACCATGCTGTTTCTGCCAGATGATCATGGACTGAAACCTCTGAAACCATTAGCCGAATAACCCTCTCCTCCTTTAAATTGTGGGAATCGGGTATTAGTCAGCAATAAAAAGCTGACTAATATAGTCATTTTCATTTTTCTTTTCTTATGCTGACATTTTGAGGAGTCTGGATTGTTATCTTGTACAGTATACCATAATTCTGGATTGTCCTTCATAATTCCATTCAAATTAAATATTTGGCAGGAATACCACATAGGTGTCATTGCGTATTATCTCTTTGTAGTTTATAAATAAGAGGCACAGAATATTAATTTGTTATGTTATTGGAAGAAGCAGTTTGATCTCTTATTTAAGGTGTGTCTGTGGATATATTCATTGTGAATCTATATCTTTCCCCTTTTTATTCAAAAATAATCTATAAAGTGGTAAGTTGAGATAATGGAACTATCTATTCTCAAACTTTCTCCCAACTGTGTTAACATCTTTAGCTAGTCATTGCCTGAATAATTATGATATAAAGGTTGCAAAATAATGATTCTTCTATATAAATTATTTTTCTATGTTTATTGGCCTTCATTTTTCTATAAAGGAGATTGTTTCTCTCACTCTTGCTCTTTTTCTTTATCAGCGAGTCATAGATTTTAAATTTACATTAGTCAGTGTATCCAGTGACAGTACCTTCAAGTTGGCTTCTTGAAAGGAATATTTTGCCCACTGTAGCTTTCTTGTCACAATCAGAAAGACATTTTATAAAACAGTGGATATGGAGAATGTCAAGTCACATGGTACACGTTTCCTGCACAGTAACTAGCATCCTGTTACAATTGCTGAAATGCACTAAACTTGCATGTTCTTGATCCATTTTGTTTTACAGCGGGAACTGAGTCAGTTGTCAGCTAATAAAAGAGAGAGACAGTGGGGCATGTGGTATACATCTGTAATCCCAGCACTCTGGGAGGCTGAGGCAGGAGGATTCCAAGTCTGAACCTGGAAAATTTAGTGATTTAGAGAGATCCTGTCTCAAAATTTAGAAAAAGGGAAAGAATGCAGTTTAGTATGAAAGCTCTGGGTTAATCCCCTATTACACACACACACACACACACACACACACACACAGAGAGAGAGAGAAAAGAAAAGAAAAGAAAAGAAAAAAAGAGGAAAGGAATGGAAAGAAAAGGAAAGGAAAAGAAAAAAGAAAAAGGACAGAATGTGGTATTGTAGTTTTGGAGTCAGGCACAGCTGGGCCCAAAGTGATTCAATGCCTGTGCATCTCAGTTTAAACTGAGTCTCTGTGTCAATTAAACAATTCCTGTTTTTTCCTTTCCTCCAACCCTTGATAACTACTATTCTGTTTTTTGCTCCAGTGAACTGGATTACTTTAGATTGTCTTTTTGTGACTCTTTTATTTCCTTTACTATTGTGTCTTCAAGTTTTGTCCATGTTACAGTGTGGGAAAAGATACCCTTCCTTTGAAAATATTCCATGCATATATCGTGTTTTGTTTGTCCATTCATCTACCAAAGGACATTTGTGCTGCCTGCATCTCTTGGCTGTTGCGATAGTATTGTTATAAACATGAGCATGCAAGCATCTCTTTGATACGCTGCTTCCAATTCTGTACTTTCAGGTTAAAGAAGTGAGACTGTGGGTCATTTCCTTCCTTTATCAGGATAAATGTGTGTGTGTGTGTGTGTGTGTGTGTGTGTGTGTGTTCATGTGTGTACATAATGATACACACCATATTTTGTTTATTTATTCATCTGTCAATGGACAGGAGTTGTTTCCATCTTTAAGGTACTGTGAATAATGTTACTATTACTATAGCTGCTTAAATGTGAGGTGTGATAGAAAACTATGGTGAATATTTAAATTTTAAAAAGTTTATTACTGCGGTAGAAGACGCATTGCCATTAATTTCCCTCAGAATACTTCTTTTTTGAACATACTTATTCTATCATTTTTGCCACCTGCTGAAGCAGTTCTGGAAGTCATTTTTTGTAAGTGTCTTTACTTGTGCTGTCCTGGAGCAACTCAAAACATTTACCTTGTACCCTTGTTTTGACTCTAGGGAAAAATCAGGGGTCTTTTGACTCTAGGGAAAAATCAGCGGTCTTTTGACTCTAGGGAAAAATCAGGGGTCTTGTGTTGCCGGATCTAGTGAAGAAGGTGAATGAGGACATGCCCTGATGTTTTTATGACCCTGCCTATCTATTGGATGTCACTTGGCAACAGCATTCTCCATATTTTTTTTTTTTTTTTTTTTTTTACCATACCTGGTGAAGACACTCAGGAAAGATGACTTCTGGAGCTGCTTCCCGAAGTGGCAAATTTCTGTGTGTTCAGAGCATGGGGGCACAGTAATGTGTCATTTACTGTAGCACATGTTTTAAAAATTTAAACATTAGCTATATGTTTTGACCTCCCTGTGGCTCCCTGTTCACTCACTCATTCATTCATCGATCTACTCATTTATCACGGATTGATTACATGCCTGTGGGGTGCCAGAGCGTTTCTAGCCTGAGATAGCTCAATGAATCAATCAGACAAAAGCCCTGCCCTCACCACCCACATTCTTCAGCGAGGGAAAGTATCCAATAAAAAAGAAATGTAATCGAGGTGTATTACGTGAGGCGATGATATGTGTGTGGGGAAAGTGGGGCAGAGTTAATGTTGTAGAATGTGATGGATGGTTTGCCATTCTCTCTCTCTCTCTCTCTTTTTTTTTTTTTTTGGTAGCAGGGATCAAACTCACAACCCCCTGCTTGTCAGACAGGTGCTTACGCCACTGAGCTAAATCCCTGGCCCCTTAGGTTGCCATTCTCAATGGGATGCTCAGGACAGGTCCTGCTGAGAGGTGATGTTTGGGCAGGAAGTTGATGGAAGTTAGGGAGGAAGGCCAGAGAGCAGGTCCTATTTAGCAACCTGGGAGAAATGACAAGAGCATCAATTTAAATGACTTCTTAATCAAAATTAGAAATGTGAAAAGATTTGAGTCCTTAGGATTATGTCAGTGATGCTCTTCCCCCTGAGGAGCATCATTTAGTGCAATTTGTAAACAAAGTACAATTTGTGGCAGACACGTTTCTCTGTGATCTTTTTCATGCTGCTCTAGGGCTCACAGGAAGACCACCATGATGCTCCTCTACATCTAAGTGTGACCATGTGACTAAAAGAATGCAGCTAGAAGTCATAGCATCCCCCGGGCTCCAAGTCCTCCACACTCCCTCATTGTCATTCTCTCTGTGTCCTTTGGCTGGATGGAAGCAGAGGAGTCAGTGGAGGACTCCAAAGCTTGCGGGGTCAGAGAAGCCTCTAGATCCCTGAGGTACTACATGGAGCAGACCCCCTTGCTGATTTAACTGGCTTATCATGTGAGCAAAACTGAAACCTTGTATGTATTTATAAGCCATTCAGATTTGAGGGTGTTTGTTATAGCAATTAACCTGTGCTACCACATATCGTATCCTAACACACAGCCAAGATCAGATAGAAGTTATTTCTTGTCAAGTCCCATGAGAAGCAAGCATCTTTAGACTGACTAGTAGACAGTTCTCTGGGAAAGTGTTGTTGCTGCTTTTCTAGGACAACTTTCTGCTGCTACCATGTGAGGTTTGCCAGGGTGAGGAACAAAGCCTTTTTCATCATGAGAAAGAACCTAGATCCACAGCCTTTTGATGCCATGAATATTTACCCTTCTGCACAGAACCCCCAGTGCATAGTGCTGCAAATTTCTTCAGCAGACACGGATTTCTGAGTGTAAACTTTTCCCTAACAGTATTAAACACTTATGGTCTTACATTAGTGTACATGAGTCTACCTGATAATTAAAGTATTCACTGGTCTTTTGCCAGCCACTCCCTGTTTGGCCTCATACCCATTGTGTGTGTGGGTGCGGTGGTGGTGGTGGGGATAACCACTATCATTCCTTCCTAGTTTATTCTGAAAAACCTGAACTATGTCATTCAGTTCTCTGGTATTCAGGAAAGGGGAGCGCTTTTCTTCCTAGTTCTCAGCTTTGTCATTGGTATCCCTCAGATTTTGCCTGAAGAAATTCTTTTAATGAATTTTATACCGCTTCCTACTTGTGCAGTTTTTCAGAATAGTTGATTATCCAAGGTTCTAAAATATCTGTCAGTTTTCCTTCAACCTCTCTAACTCACTAACTTTTTGTAGCAGGTGGTTGTAGTGTCCTGAACCACAGCCCCTGATTTCAGTGCAGCCATGGGAACAATTCCACCGGTTTGGCCAGCGCCCCACCCCGGAAACAAACTATGTTGTCTTTCTGCTTTTCTGAGTGCTTCCCAGAAGGTCTGGAAAAGTGTGCATAGGACATCAGTGTGGGGAAGGAATGCTCCCAAAGACAAACATAGCCAAAGGGGGGAAAAGTGAATAGGCAAATACCCCAACTCTTCTGGGCTTCTGAACCCTTGATAGGACAATTTTTGAGTTGCTGTCCACATAATACTCCCGTCCCAGAGAACTGAGCTCCAATTGCCCTCTTCAGTTACCAACTTAAAATGTGGGTTTAATTGGCTTTTCTCCCTTTCCCAATTCACTCTTGTCCTTTGGTTCTGTTTCCTGGGATCACCTGTCAAATAAACCACCACAGCAAGGCCTGTTTCAGGCTTTGCTTTTGCAGAACCCAAACTGTGTAAAATAGAAGTGACCATAGAAATAGCAGAGCCTCAGTACAGGACCCTCAAACTGATTGAATAGCAACAAGGACCCCATTGCCATGGGTATGTGGGTGATGAAAACCTCTGCTAAACTGTATCATCACAGTTGGCAAGAATCTCACTGGTGGATGATGGAGATGAGAATTACTTAAAAGGGGATATACTGACTTCTCAGTAGGTCTTGTACTCACAAGGATAAATATAAGGACTATGGAGTTGGCTGGCTTTTATTGTCTATTTAGAAAGCTTGAAGAAAGAGAATCATGGATGATCTGTCAATTCAGGGCATGCCCTGGATCCCAGAAAGTACGTGGTAGCCTTAAAGAAAGTCTCATCTCCCACTGATGAGGGGCAGATGTGCTGTGTAGTAGGGAGGCTGATTGTTCATCCTTGACAGGTGCCCTTTGATGAATTCGGAGACCTTGCACCAAAGCAGAAAGATGCTGAAAAATGAGATCACTTATTTTGAGAATATGATGAGGAATTTTGAAGTCCTGTATCCTTCCATATTGGAAGAAATGTTCCCCGTCCACCTTGCTTGAAAAGAGTGGTCCCTCTTGCCAACAGACCACACAAAACCCTCAGATGTAAAATGCTGCTTGCCATTTTTCAAGATTTACCCATACCTCCCATCGTTATGACCAGATTAATAATTAGAATCAGCCCTGAGCAGACCCCAAGCAGTGCCTGCTGTAGGAGCAGACAGCTTCCTTCTGGAAGAACTGTGGGATCTTACTAACATGTACTGGCAGGAACTTGAGAACATGCGTGGGAGTGGATCTTGAAGATTGGGCCGAAGGAGGTAGAATGGAAAGTTGTTTAGGGAAGCTGTTTATTGACCAGGGTTCATCCTCCCATGACTCAGAATTTAACTTCCTGACCTAATAAATTGCTGATCCAGTGGTTCTCTGAGGTTTGGACATGATAGCATGTAACAATTGAGGCAGAAATACCCCAGCTACCTTGGCAGAGTATAGACGGGAGAATCAGAAGGGTATGTTAGAATGGGCTTATTACATGACAGCAGAGAATCTAACGAATACCAATCTTCCCCAGGAAGGTCCCTCCCAAAATCCCTTTATGAATACAATAAGGAATGCTGTATTAAAGGAGCCTCTGTATCACTGAGAAGTCAATGGAGACTTCTGGACTATGTCCCCTTAGCCATGTGATTCCAGCATGGACCTCAGCATGGCACACTGGAACTAGCCAGTGGATATTCCCTATAAATGGCCAATGTCTTGCCTCAAGCATGCACAAGAGCGTCTCTCTGCTTTAGACTTGGGGCTTCCTTTGAAGTCTGTTCTTCTTACATAATAAGAGCCGGAAGTATAGATAGGTTAATGTTGTAGGGGATCACGATTGTTAATTTTATGCCTCTACTATACTGGGCTACAGTATGTCCAAATAACTGGTAAAACATCATTTCTACTTGCATTCATGAGGGTATTTTTAGAGCAGTTTTGCATTTTAATCAGTAGACTAAAAAAACCTCCCTGATCAGTATAAGTGGGTATCAGTCAATTCACTGAGGGCCCAAATAGCAAAAAGACAGAGGAGAAGTGATTTCTCACTGTTTGTCCTTGAGCTGGGACATCCACCCCCTCCTTCCACTGGACATTGGAGATACTGATTCATAAATCTTTTAACTCAGGCTGAATTATACCTCCAGCTTACGGATGGCAGACTGTGGGGCTTAACCTCCATAAATGTGTGAGCCAGTTCCCATAATAAATCTCCTATCTATCTATCTATCTGTCTATGTATCTATGTATCTATCTATCTATCACCTATCTATCTATCAATCATCTATCTACCTACCTACCTATCTATCTGCCTTCTGTCTGTCTCTCTGTCTCTTACTAGTTGTGTTCTCTGGAGAACTGACTGACCCAGGGGCAAATGTCAATGAATGAGAAACGGAAGTCAGTGAATAAATTGTCCAGCCTCCTGTGACTCAGTGAAATATTCTGAAGCACATTCTCCACATAATTCTTTTAAGGGGTCTGTAGTGGAATTGAATCTCTATATCCACAGCAGTAAAAACTCACCTATATTGACTTTAATCCTGTTCTTTTTCACTCTCAGCAATCTCATTCCTGGTCCCTGGGCTTCCCTTCCAACTTAAATTCTTCTTCTTCTTCTTCTTCTTCTTCTTCTTCTTCTTCTTCTTCTTCTTCTTCTTCTTCTTCTTCTTCTTCTTCTTCTTCTTCTTCTTCTTCTTCTTCTTCTTCCTCCTCCTCCTCCTCCTCCTCCTCCTCCTCCTCCTCTTCTCCTCCTCTTCCTCTTTTCCCTCCTCCTCCTCCTCTTCCTCCTTCTTATTTTTGTATTTTTGAGACAGGGTTTCACTATGCATTTCAGGCTGCCCTTGAATTCACTTTGTAGCCCAGGGTGGCCTTGAACTTGCAGTGATCCTCCTGCCTCAGCCTCCCCAGCACTGGGCCAACTTAATTTCTACACTCCAGTCCTTGTCTAGGCTTTTGTTTTAAGGGCAACCTAAACTAAAAGCTCTTCTGTGCTATAATTTCAGGTTTCTAAAATTGATATCTGATACACTGGGTATAGATACTGAGTCTGTAGCTGTATCCTCATTCATAAAATATAACCTAGGCCCTCATAGACTGATTGATATCAGCCTTCTTAAAATTCTACAACTGACTCTGTCTATGCTGAATCTATTTAGAATCTTTTCTATATTTCCCCAGAGTCCTTGATGACAAAGCCAGGGAAAGCTCACAATATTTGACAGCAAATAGCCAGAACTTCTGTATTTCATAAAGAGTGGTGGTTATCATTAAAAGCAATAAAGATCCCTAATTTTAGAGGTTTAGAGCAACTGGCAGTGATTGCATTTTCTACTATATGCATTTTAGCACATCCAAGCACTTAGCCTTAATTCTCCACACTAGCAACCATTAGGTGTTTGCTCTCCCACTTACTAAGACCTCCCAACATGTTATTGCCATTCCTGAGCATTCTAGAGCTGTCTTATTTCCATTTTATAGAACATCAGATACAGGCTCACGTGTGTCAGGAAGAATGCTTCACCAATTTAGATCCTAGATCTTGAAATGTTCTTTTTGGCAGGCCCTGCGTCTTGCCACTTCATTTAAAAAACTTCTGGGATCCCATTTCTTCCACATATCGTCTCTCTGAGGAGCAGAATAGGTTCCAGCTCCAACTTCTCCAGATTCAGCATCCTTCATTGTCCTCTTTTCCTGACCTCCCAGGAGAGGCAGCCCTTGGCAGCCACTGACATTTAGACTGATTGCTCAGATGCCTCTTTGCCCTTCATGCCTCTCCTGTGTGTCTGGGGCTTCCATTGGAGATTTCTCGACATCAAAAAGTGTCTTTGTAACCCAGTTCCTGGCACAAGGATTCACATGTTTTAAATACTTAACTCATTTTTTTAAAGTAAAGATTGAGTCAGATGAAAAGGCAGGGAACACAAAAAATTTTTAAATGGAAGATTGAATACCTATCAAGCTAACAATATTTTGCTTTGGGCTCATATTAGGAGGCTCAGTGAGCAGGTTCACACAGTTCTAACACTTCACAACACTTAGGAGCCCAAAGTAATTTTAAAACATGCAGACAGTAAGTTATGTGAGATGGAGAGCTGCAGAAACAATCGTCTTTCCAGTATGAAGTTTAGTGTTCTGTAGGGCATTAAGCATAATAATATCCTAGATCCATTACCAGTGGTGTTCCTTCTGCCTCCACAGCCCTAAAGGGACTAAGAAAGATGATGGCATTGTGTAGGAGATAGGACCACTAAGCAAATCAAAGACTATTAAACATGGACTGGACACTGGGGACTATCTCCTCCAACTCCCTGATTCTGCACTTTTGAACACTGTCATAAAGATCCTTGCTTAGGGCGGGCGGCCAGTTAGTGGAATGACGAGTCTGTTGATTGCTAGCCCAGTGCTTCTGAAATGCTCTGGGGATGTGGGAAGCAAGCCTGTTGATTCTTCTCATGATGCAAACTTATCTGGAAGCCGGGAAGGACATCAAAGGATTGCTATAAAGGAAACAGTTTCAAAATGAGAGTATAGTTTTATCGACAAAGATATTCATTACAGGCTGTTTCTTGTGGCCAAAAAATTATAAATTATCTAAATATAAGTGATAAAGGAATACTGAATTTAATAGTAAGATAATTATAGAATAGTGTACAGCTGGTGAAAGTACTCTACAAAAATTTTAATACCCTAAGGAAAAGGAGGATACAAAATTTCATATTAAGCATAATCTCAACATTTTCTTTTGTGTAATACATGTATGCATATGTATTTTATGTATGCATGTATGAATACAAAAAACAGACAAAAGCATACTAAACTGGTAAATTAGTTTATTGTGTATCATTGCACAGTGGAACTAAATGGTGATTGTTTCTATTTTTAGATGACATTCACATAGCTACTGTAAAGATTTTCTAATAGAAAAAAGAAATGAGATAACCTAAAATATACTAGTAAGAATGATTAAAGATTATACATTTTCACATAAGAGAGTTCTTGATGACTCCATCAGTCTTTGGGTAGATTTTTAGTCATAGCTATGTGCTACCTTGGATTTTTGATGTAAAATATAAAGGATATATCATCAAGATACATCAAGTGGTTTAACACTTTAACATGTAACTCTGTGAAAGAAAATCTATTAAAATTTCAAATTTCTTTCTTAATTTTAAGTATAGTATTATTCATACTTAAATATGAATAATATTTAAGTATACAATATTCATTCATGTACTATAGGTTATTTCGATTTTGTTTTGTGTGATGTTTAGTCATTGTGTTAGTTTGAGTCTGCTGAGAAGTGCTAAGATTAGAGGCACAAGCGATTTATTTGGGTAATGCTGGTAAAGAGAAAAGGAGAAAGAGCAGGAGCAGGCAGAAAGAGACTTCAGACTAAAACAAAGTCTGACCCATATGGAAGCCAGGCCATTGGGCAGTCCTTAAATCAATGTATTCACTAAAGGACAGTCTTTGTCGATTTGTGCTGCTAAAAACAGCATATTTCAGGCTGGATGGTTTATATAAAACAAAAGTGTCTTTCCTTATAGTCCGGGGGTTGTGAAGTCCAAGATGAAGGAACCAGTATTGGGTGTTAGGTGTGGGTCTACTGCTGCATCCTCGTATGGAGGGAAAGAGAGAACCCTCTCCTGCATGACCTTTTTACAGGTCCATAACTCATTCATGAAGGAGGAGCTCCCAAGAACTAGTCAGCTCCCAGAGGCCCCACTATGCAATACTGTCATCTTGGTGATGAGGGGACACCACATCAAACCACAGCAAGGACATTGAGTTTCCCAAGAATGCTTTGTCATGCTGTCAGGGGCTGGGTACTGTATGGCAACTACGGCCACAATTGTAGTACAATTGATGATCGGATCTGAGGGGCAGCCACTAGGGCCATGGCCAATTATGTGCATCATTTTGGGGTGTCTGAGGGACACAAATTCAGCACTACCAGTCATGAGATGCATACTACAGATGGATAGATGATTGGTTCCCTAAGTCTTTGAAATGCTGAGTGAGGGGCCTTGCCACTTTTTTGAGGTTCATTGCTATAAACAGCTGTGCCAAGAGGCAATGCCTAAATCAACTTGGAATGAAGCACATTTGGATTTGTGGACTGATAATGTATATCATTTTTGAATTGCATCAAAAATATAGAAATAGCTATAGCATACATATTCAACTTGTCTGGGTGAACTTTGGCAGGGAACAGGCCACCCATCTACTGTGATGCACTTGAGTTTTGTTTTTGGTAATTCTTTATTTCAGGTAAATATAATAAAGATAATGATACATTGTAAATGAGGCGACAATTCAGAACATTTCACAGTATTCTTTTGGAAGGACTGGCTCAATAGACACTATAATTACAGAGAAGCAGAAATGTAAAGCTGTCATACAAACTGAAGAGCTTCTACTGTGTCTCTGAGGCATTTAATCAATTCAACCCAGGCAATCAGCAGCACCAGTTGTTTATTGTTATACATTCCAGCTCGCCTAATGACTGAGTTTCTTTGGGTTTAATTGACTGGATGTTGAACTGCTGTGATAACATAAGCCCATATGCCCAAATGGCTCCTAAGGTGGCAAGACAGCAGAAAATGCAGTAGAGCTGATATAAATGAGGAAAACTCCATCTCCTTTCATGGATTTTACTTATGGAAACAAAAACAGTATGGGCTTGTGAAATGGTCAAAACAACCAGGAAGCCTGAATAATAAGACTATGTGCTTGTTGATTGTATAACCCTCGTTATGGCTGAGTGGGGACTGTTTCTTGAATCCTATCTCTAGGATCTGCTTCATCAAGGTGTCTCTGCACTTCTGGGACAGAAGAGACTTTGTGTGAAATGTGAGCAAAAGATAAGGTGAATGTTTAAATTTTTAAAGAAAGTATTACAATAAAAGACAAATTTGACATTACTTCTTTTCAAAGTATCCCCCCCTCGTTTTAAACACACTTATCCTGTAATTGTTGCCACTTTCTGAAGCAGTTCTGGAGGTCCTCATTCGTGAGTGTTTTCATGAGGCATGATCAAAAATATGGTGACTATGAAGGCCAAATGCCATACAATGGAAAGACAGGCTTGTAAGAACATTACCATGTGTCCTCATCCACCTTATTCACGAGGTCTGGCACCATGTAACTTCTGGCTCTTCCCTAAAGTCAAAATGACCAGGAAAGGTAAATGTCTTGAATTGATTCAGGACAGGAAGGCAGCCATGACAACACTATTTAGACACTCAGGAAAGAAAACTTCCAGAACTGCTTCAGAAAGTGGCAAGAACGATAGGATAAATGTGTTCAAACAAAGGTGGAGTGTTTTGAGGGAGGATTAATGGCAATGTGTCTTTTACCATAATAATCTAAACATTCACTGTATTTTTAAATCACACCCTGTAAGTACTGCTCAGGGCGTGAGTTCAATGACTACTCCTTGATTTGTGTTACTCTAGAAAGACAAAGGAGGAATCAGATCATTTCAGTCTGTGATCCATTCTCAAAGTGTGATCCCAGATCTGGCAGCATTAGTGTGAATCCTTATTAGAAATGCAAGGACTCAGGCCACCCCACAGCTACTGTCTCTTTGGAGTGGGGCCACCAATGTGTGTTCTAACAATCTGTCCAGGATGTGGTTCCATGCACGCTAGGAAGAAGTCTGGCCAACACCATTTCCCATGTATTCTTCAGAAAGGTATTCTGTGGGTATTAACAAGTGTTATTCAAGGAAGAGCTTCCATCTTTGAGTTAAGTGTGGGCAATACTGGGCTAGAAAAACTAAGTAGAGCCCACTGACCACCTCTGTACAGAAGTACCCTACAGATCATTTCTTCTGACCTGGCACACATAGCATACCTCATGCTGTTTCTCTCAAGGGCCTAACTTTCTCCCCCTCTCAGCCATTCACAAAGAGAAAGGTTCTTCTCCAAGTCCAAAGTTCCTTTTTCTGCATTTTACCTCAGGATGACTGGTGGTGGTGGGGTGGGAGTGGGAAGGGCTGTGGTTTGATGTCCCATCCCCTCCATGGCAAGGCAGTTGTAGTAACTCATGGACAGCATGTTAACTAGAGTCTCAATTATTCAATAATTACCCCCTTAAATACCACTTTGAAACAGCATTCAAAGACAGTTTTCTTTAAGAATAGTCTTTCTAAAGACACATCCAGTTTATATTACTAAACTGAATGAAAACATTTCAGTCAGGAGCATCTATATTTGTATTATTTCAGGGGTTCAGGGCTTTTCCCAAATTAATGTGGAGTTATTTGCTTTATATCTATCTGCAAAACAGAACCTGGAGCCACCTGGGCTACATAGTGAATTCAAGGCCAACCACCCTGTCTCAAAAAACAAACAAAAACCCACAAATGTATGCACTCTTTTTTTGTATTTTTTTTGTTCTGAATTTCCAAAGTGTCTTCCTTCTCCTCCTCACCTTCCTCCCCCTTCTTCTCCTTTTTTTTCTCTTCTGTTTTTACTTTCTCTTCTCTCTCTCTCTTTCTTTCTCTCTCTCTCCCTGTCTCCTGCTTTCTCCTGTTTCTTTCTAACTTTCCCCTCAAAAACTCATGCAGCAGGTGAAGATAAAATATCTACTTCAGCAGACAAAAAGAAAGTGAATCAAGAAGTAATTTGTACCAGTAAGGAATGTCACAAAGCAGAGACCAGCCAAGACCCCCAGGCTTTGGTTTAGGCAATGTGGCATGGAATTTATTGTGCTTTGGTACAGGCAGACAGAGGGCGATAAGGTCATCTGTAGGGAACAAAGAGAAGTGGTTTTTTTTTTTTTTTTGTTTTGTTTTGTTTTTTAATGGGAATTGAAAGAAGGCAAGGAACATTAGGTGGGAAGATCTTAGGAAACATCAGTGGTCAAAGTTCTCTGGATGTCTTGTGCCTTGGTGGGCAAACTCCTTGAGGCGTTTGGTATAAATGTTTGGGTGTCTTTAGCTGTCCTTCTGTCTGGGAGATCCCATGTTTTATCTTATCTCTTTTATGAAATCCTGTGTTTGCTGAGGGCACTGGTACTGTGCTGAGCACAGTGCCTCTGCTGGCAGATAGATCGATTGGATACTGGGAGAGTCATATCTGAATTGAGCCTGATAGTACCCCTGCGTCCCACAGCTGAGAAATGTCAGAATTAAAATTCAGAGCTCCTAAAATAAGCCCTTCTAGATCTTAACAGTGAAAGACATCTAGAAACAAATAAAATTAAAGACAGCCCATAAGTGCTATGATCAGCTCAACAGACATCACTGAAACAGTACTCTCCTGCTCTTAATTTTTGGAATTGTGCCATTTAGGCAAGTGACGGAGCCCATCTATCACATCTTTTAAATCTAATCATCTTTTTTCAAGTTTGCATGTATTCATGATTTAAATTTTCAAGTAATATTGTCATTGGGGAGCTTAGATCTTATAATAGAAAATGGCTTCTTGTAAT
>RJWM01029787.1:0-24097 GCA_004363535.1 Dasyprocta punctata | reverse complement strand
TCAGTGGCTTAAGCGCCTGCCTGGCAGACACAAGGTCGTGAGTTCAATCCCTGGTGCCACAAAAACAAAAAAACTAACAAAAAAAGCAATAAAAAAAAAAAACCCAGGAACATTAAATTTTCTGAGTAGGTAAAACTCTTGAAGACATTTGTGTAAGCTAAGACTTTATCAACAAAACTCCAGTTGTACAGAAACTGTCACAAAGAATCAACAACTGGGATCTCATCTTTTTTGTTGTTGTTGTTGTTTTTTTGTGGCACTGGGGATTGAACTCACAACCTGGGATCTCATCTTACTAAAAAGCTTTTGTACAGCAAGAGAAACCACCAACAGAGTGAGGAGACAACCCACAATGTGGGAGAAAATGTTTGCTGACTGGTCCCCAACAAAGAGTTATTATCAAAAACATATAAAGAACTCAAAAAAATCAGTCTTCCCAGATTTAAAAACCCAGTCCAAAAATGGGCATCTGAGATGAATATATACTTCACAAATAAAGAAATACAAACAGCAAATAAATGTATGAAAAAATATTCAACAGTATCTCTGGTCATTCAAGAGATGCAAATTAAAACAACACAAAGATTTCATCTCACCCCAGAAAGAATGGCTATTATCAAGAAATCAACCAATAACAAATGCTAGAGGGGCTGAGAGAGAAAAATGGAACCCCTCTCCACTGTTGGTGGGAGTGTAGACTGGTGTAACCACTGTGGAAATCAATGTGGAGATTCCTCAAAAAACTAGGATTGGAGGTTCCATTTGACCCAGGTATTCCCCTTCTGGATATCTTCCCAGAAGAATTAAAAACATCATACCACAGCAATATATGTGCACCCATGTTCATAGAAGCACAATTTGTAATAACTAAATCTTGGAAACAACCTAAATGCCCATCAACTGAGGAATGGATAAAAAAGATGTAGTGTTTTTGTACAATGGAGTACTACTCAGCTATAAAGAAGAACAGGCTTGAGACTTTTATAGGTAAATGGATGCAACTCAAGACCAAACTCATAAGTGAAACAAATCAGACATGCATGTGCAAACATCATATTGTCTCACAATTGAATGCAGATATCTTGTGCTCTGGGTGCCTGATTTGGGGATGACAATGCACAATGTATATACCATTGTTGTCTGCTGAGTGTTGTGTTTTGAAATTTTTTTTTCTCTTTGAAATAAAATGGATTTAGGGAAAAAAAGAAAACCTAGGAGAGAAGAACATGGATAACTTCTCAAAATTGTCCCTAGATGGGAAGACATTCATGCCCATAAGAGGGCAATCAGTGGAGGAGTCCCCATGATTAGATAAGATGACGCCTGACCCAGTCTCTTCCCCTGGACAAACTGGTGCTTTCTTAATGGGCTCGTCAATGAAGTGCTGATACTACAGTTAGAAACAATGGAACTCAGAGAGTCACTCCCTTTCATTCATTCAATTTTAAGTAGCACCCTACTCCTTCTGTCAGGTCTAGGGAAGGAATGTACACCACACCATGTCATACCACTACTCTGATGGAAAATGCAGCCACCAGGATCCTGCTTTTCTTTCTTTCTTTCTTTCTTTTTTTTTTTTTTTTTTTTTTGTGGCACCAGGGATCAAACTCACAACCTCGTGCCTGCCTGGCAGGCGCTTAAGCCACTGAGCCAAACTCCTGGCAGGATCCTGCTATGTTATGGCTATGTCTAGATGTTCCCCCAAAGCTTCATGCAGTCATAGGGCTTTTTCAGAGGTGGCTGAATCTAGAGCGTGTGATCCTGGGATTAAGGATGTGTGATTACTACATAAATCCACTGATTGGTTTGCCACTGACCGACCTAATCCCAGTAGCCTAGCTAGAATATAAAAAAGGGCAGAAAAAAGCTGCTAAGATCATTTATTGGTTCCCTTGCTTGCTCTTTTAGTTACTTTTCTCTCATTGCTGGGACAAAATACCTGATGCCCAAAATGAAGGAAGGAAAGGTTTATTTCTAACAATTTTGGGGGGTTTCAATCCATACTCAGTGGGCTCCAAGGCAGCGTGGCATGGTGGCACAGCCATTCATGGTGGCCTCAAACAGCAAGGGCTGAACCAGCAAGAGAGGGAAGACAAGGCTTCTTCTTGCCCTTACACTGTATGCAGGCTCCACCCCTGGGCGGGTGCAGCATTCACACCACCAATCCCAGTGCCAGACAACACACCAATCACGAATGCCAGACTCAGCTGCATCCATGATTACATGAGGCTTGGGGGTGGGGTCATCCAAACACAACTATAACACTTGCTTTGCTACCTTCTGCCTACCATGAACTGTTTCTCCTCTGTGATGCCTGTCTGCCATCCACCTTGCCTTGGAGTCAGTCAGTGATGGACTGTGTCTGTTACTTTTCTCTCATTGCTGGGACAAAATACCCAACCTCCAAAATGAAGGGATGAAAGGTTTATTTAGCTCACTGTGGAGGTTTCAGTCTATGATCAGCTTGGTCCAAGGCAGGGTGGCACATGGTGGAGGGGCAACAGTTCAAGGCAGCACCCAGCAAAAGCAACCAGAGCAAAAGAGGGGAAGAACAAGCCTCTTTTCCTCCCTTATATTGTATGCAGACCACCCCCTGCCCCCTAAGGCAGATGTAGCACTCACAAAATCTCTGCCCTCCTCCTACACTGGATGAGGATATTTACAAAGTAAGGGTCCTGGCTCCCTGCTGAGTCTCTTAGTTAAACTTTTAAAGTTGACACAATAATCAACCATAACAGGCTGAAACCTCTACAAACTGAGATGAATAAACCTTTCCTCCTTTAACTTTGGGTGTTGGGTATTTTGTCTCAGCAATGAAAGAAAATAACTACAGCATACTGGGACCATAAACTCAGCAACAAGGCAGGGTTTAAAATAAAAGAAGACAGTTTGCCAGGCATGTTGGTGCACATCTGTAATTTCAGCACTCAGGAGGCTGAGGCAGGAGGATTGCCCTGAGTTCCAAACCAGACACACACAGAGAAATACACACATGCAAACACATGCATGCAGTCACACACGTACACACACAGAGACATACACAGAGACACATGGAGACACAGACACCCACAGACACACACATGCATACATGCACAGAGACACATGCACACACTCACACATATGCACACATACACAGACATACACAGACATGTGCAGAGACACAAACACGCACAGGGACACACACAGAGAGACAGAGATGCACACATGTGCACACACATGCACACATGAACACACAGGTACACAGAGATGCACACACACTCACAGATACACACAGACATGCACACACATGCACATGCTCACACACAGGCAGACACAGATATGCAGAAATGTGCAGACATGCACAGATGCAAAGAGACACACATGTATACACACATGCACACATGAACACACACAGACACATGCACAGGCACACACAGATACACATGCACACACAGACATGCACAGACACAAAAACACACATGTGCACACACATACACACTCACACACATGAACACACACAGACACACACAGTCTGAACTGCATAGTGAGACTCTGTCTCAAAAAAAAAAAGGTGATTTGGAAAATTGCAAAAAAGAAGGAGGAGGAGGAAAGGAGAAGGAGAAAAAAAACAGCTACTCTGGAAGAGTAGGGAGCATTAGGCTTTTGTGGATTTTTGTCCTCAGCTCCTTTTAATTTAGGACTAGCGATTTTTCCCATCTCTCATATGGGCACCTAAAAACTGTTGCCATCTGATTGGCTCTCTGGGTGTCTTTGCTACTAACCTGAGCACTTTTCCTTTAAATTATATATTTTGGTCTTTATTTACACTTTCGGTTTCTCACACCAGAGAAACAATGAGATATCCACATGTGTGTTCCATTTACTTCACTTAAGACTATGGTCTCAAGGTGCATCCATTTCCCTAGAAATGTCTCAGGTTTATCCTTTTTATGCCTGAGTAATACTGCATTATGTTAAAAAGGACTAGAGACAGAAGCTGCTTTTAGTAGGACTCCCCATTAATGTTTGTTTGTCTGTTGTGTTTGTTCTTGAGACAGTCTCACTATGTAGCCCAGGTTGGCCTCAAACTCACAGCGATATTCGTGCCTCTGCCTCCTGAGTGCTGGGATTAAAGAAGTGTGTCATCACACTTGCCTCCCCATTAATTTTTTAAAAAGTCTATCTTTTCCCTACCTAGAAGCTGCCTTTCCCTACACTTTCGTTGTCCTACGAGAAGTACGAAATAAAATAACAAAAATTCAGGAGATCTTTGATGCTCTAGGCAGCAACACATGTGTGTGTCTCCTAGTCTGACCTTCAGTCACCTTCACCCTACTCCCACCTCAATAAGGGTTCATAAATAGGCATTACCTGTCTTGCATGTAATTAAGGTCAGGGTGAATTCTAGGACAAACATGCCTGTTGAGAGCCCCTGAGATGGCACAGCACCCTGTAAATCATACCTAGAGATTCCTGTAAATCATACCTAGAGATTCAGGGGAGGCACTTGGGTTGACAAGCAGAACCTTTAAATTCCAAAAGCCTGACTTCTCAGGGCCCTCGATGCTGCCGCTTCTGTGTGCTATGACTCAGGCAGTACTTTTGCTCTTCTATCCTCCCAGCACCACTTTCCTGTCCGCGCCGCGTCTTTCATTGGCACAGACCCGCCCTGAGCACACCTTCCTGTGATCATCACTATTTGCAGCTGCTTACCACCTGCTGCTGGTTGTGCGCTGGGCAAACGTTTGCTTGTGGTACACGAGAGCCTGGATTGCACCTGCCATGGCCCAGGAACACTAAGACTTCCGTGGGCTGGGAAATTTCTGGGCCGTCTATGCTTTCATTCAGTTTGTTTATATTAAAAAGAAATGGATTGTGGTAAAATATAGATAACGCAAAAATTCTCACTTTAGTTGGGTGTGGTGACACATTCCTGTAATTCCAGCTGCTCAGGAGGCTGAGTCAAAAGAATCAAAGTTCAAGGTCACATTGGGCAATTTAGCACAACTCTGGCTCTAAATAAAATGCCTTAAAAGGGCTGAGAAGCCGGGCGTGGTGGCGGCGCACGCCTTTAATCCCAGCACTCGGGAGGCTGAGGTAGGAGGAGCGTTGTGAGTTCGAGGCCGGCTTGGGCAACAACGCGAGCGCAAGGCCGGCCTGAGCTACATAGAGCGACCCTGCCTCAAAGAAAACCAGGGCCGGGAGTTTGGCTCAGTGGCTTAAGCGCCTGCCCTGGCAGGTGTGAGGTTATGAGTTCGATCCCCGGTGCCACAAAAAAAATATATATATATATTTATATAAAAAAAATACAGTCACATGTACTAATGGCTTAAGTGCATTCATAGAGTTGCACACCCATCACCAGTATCCACTTCTAGCACCTTTCAATCATCCCAGCTGAGATTCTCTACCCATGAGACCATCATTCCCCATTTTTTCCCCCCAGCCCATAGCACCACTACTATGTACTCAGTTTTCTATCTCTATGAAATGGCCTATTCCAGACACCTCATTTAAATAGACTCATACAGTATTTCTTCTTTTGTATCTGGTTTATTCATTTAACATAAAATCTTCAAGGATCATTGATGTAGCTTTTTTTTTTTTTTTGCGGCACCGGGGATTGAACTCACAGCCTCGCACCTGCCAGGACAGGCGCTTAAGGCACTGAGCCAAACTCCCAGCCCTGGTTTTTTGAGGCAGGGTCGCACTATATAGCTCAGGTCGGCCTTGCACTCGCGTTGTAGCCCAAGCCGGCCTCGAACTCACAACGCTCCTCCTACCTCAGCCTCCCGAGTGCTGGGATTAAAGGCATGTGCCACCACGCCCGGCTCAATGTAGCATTTGTTAAAATGTCCTTCATGAAAAAGAGAGACAGACAGACAGATAGACAGACAGAAAAGTAATTTTAGTCCACCATGGTCAATGTATCTAAAAGTGTACCTTGATTTAGAATCATTGTTTTATGTGTTTTGTATATTTTCACCCTGTTAGTCTGGTTGTTAATCTTTGTTTAAGATAATTAACTTGATAATGATTTGTAAAATAAATAAATAAATTTGATGCTGACCAAAATGTGCTTCTTAAAGGCTGAATAATATTCCATTGCGTGTATATACACATACATCGAGGGACATTTGTGTTGTTTCCACCTTTGGCTATTGTGACTGATACTGCTATGAATCAGGTGTACAAAAATCTGTTTGTGTCCATACTTTAAACTCTTCATGGGTATTTATCCAGCAGTGGAATTACTGATCATATCACGTAGTGTTTTAAATGCTTTCAAGTAAGCTAGGCTTTGTTTAATAAAGTTAACCATGGTGCAGCATTATTTTTTTTATCTCTAATTTTTAACACCAGCACCTCTTCTGTGAAGAAAACAGTGTGCTTTTATAACAACATCAAGTTTCTGTTTGCTGGCTTTTTTGGTGGTGCTTGTTTTGTTTTGTTTTATTTTTACAAGAACAATTAAAACTCTTACAGAGCCAACTGGTGTTTTTTTTTGTTGTTTTTTGGTTTTTGTTTTTTGTTTTTGGTACCAGGGATCAAACTCACAACCTTGCACCTGCCTCTGAGCTAAATCCCTGGCCATATTTTTTGAGACAGGGTCTCACTATGCAGTTCTGGCTGGCCTTGAACTCACTTTGTAGCCCAGGCTGGTCTTGAACTCACAACAATCCTCCTGCCTCAGCCTCCTGAGTGCTGGGATTAAAGGTGGACACCACCACACCTGGCTTCAGAGCCAACTGTTGACAGCAACCATCAAGACAAGTACCAAGACAGGACTTCTGACTATCATATGCAGAAAAATTAAATCTATCTTGACTCGTTGCTTGTTGGTTTCAAAAATAAACTTCTTTTTTTTTCCTTTGTACCAGGAATCGAACTCACTACCTCATGCCTGCCAGACAGGCACTTAGGCCACTGAGTTAAATCCCCGGCACTTGTTGGTTTCAGAAAGCTGAAATTTTTTCTTGATCATTCACAAATCTCATGGATTTATTTATGGAGTTTGTTGACCCAATAGCCTGAATAAAGAAACTATCGTTTTGTAAATTTATTACCAAAACAAAACAAGTCTTCTGCAACACATAACATGTTGTCAATATATTAAGTAAGCTGTTTCCTAAGAATAGCAACTTTTCACTCTTTGTGCATATTACACTGAAATTTCACTTGTTCAAATTTTATATACTGACTAATGATCTGGTTCTCACTAACTGCAACAGTTTAGATCTTGAAGTCTGCAAAGGCCCATGTGTGTTGAAGGCTTGGTTCCCAGGGTGGCACTTTTGGGAAGCAGTGGGGCCCTGCAGGAGGTCCATATGTTCTCGGGGGTGTGCCATTAAAAGGGACTCCCTTCTTTTTCTCTTTGCTCACTGGCTCTTGATGTGAAAAATTTTGCTCTGCCACATTCACCCATCATGATGTCACAAGTCCAAAACAAGATGGCCTACTGACCATGGACTGGGACTTCCAAAACTGTGAGCCAAAATGAGCCTTATCTCATTATAAGTTAATTATTAGGGATACTTGATATAATTATAAAAAGCTGACATTAACTATAGAACATTTCCTTTGCCAGATAATAGGCTGTACTACCAAATAACTTGATTTTTGAATACTGTATGACTTGTTACTGAAAATTGTATGAGTTTTAAAATAAAAGGCACAATCTGCTTTGAGATAGCAGTAGAAATTTTTAAGATTAGCATATTTACTTGTAAAAAGGGTATAATTGGCCACTAGATTCTTTTCAGTTTTGCAGGCACCATTGCTCCATTTGTAAATTCTAATTCTTTATCTCTAACTAACCAGATTTGTCTAGGCCTATAGTCCAACTGTTTCATTTCACACTTCATGTTTAAAAATACCTACTTTGAGCCGGGCGTGGTGGCGCACGCCTTTAATCCCAGCACTCGGGAGGCTGAGGTAGGAGGAGCGTTGTGAGTTCGAGGACGGCTTGGGCTACAACGCGAGTGCAAGGCCAGCCTGAGCTACATAGTGCGACTCTGCCTCAAAAAACCAGGGCCGGGAGTTTGGCTCAACGGCTTAAGCGCCTGTCTGGCAGGCGCAAGGTTGTGAGTTCGCTCCCTGGTGCCACAAAAATAAAATAAAATAAAATAAAAATACCTACTTTGGACCACTTGTGAAACACAAATACTAGTAAAATGTGAAAAGGAAGGGCATGATAGATGACTAAACAAAAAACTTGCAAAAATTGTGAAATCTTCTAAGCTTGGCATGATGGCGCATGGTTGTAATTCCAGTACACAGGAGGCTGAGGCAGGAGGGTTGCTGAGAGTTTGAGGTCAGCCTGAACTACATCCTGAGGCCTTGTCTCAAAAAATCAAAAAGAAGAAAAAAAGCCAGACATGGCGAATTACACCTGTAATCCCAGCACTCAGGAGGCTAAGGGAAGAAGATCACCAAGAGTTTAAAGCCAGCCTGGGATACGTAGTGAGTTCAGGGCCAGCCTGAACTACAGAGCAAGAGTGTCTCAAACAAAACAAAGCAAAACAAACAAAGATGGATAATAAAAATTTGTGAAATCTTCACAATACAATTCACTCGTGCACCATTTGTGCCACGTTGCGGTGACATCAACAGAAAAGCCACAGGGAAGTACCTGAGTCACAACATGTAAAGTTAGTTTGTCTAGAAGGAAATTTGCCTTTGATTTTTCTATCACACCAGTAGAACCGGTTTCTCCCCATAGGTCAGTGGTGGGTGCATAGGGGGAGGCAGGAAGGGTCCTTTGGAGGTTACAACGCTTCTTCTCTGCGTGTTCACAAATGATCCACAGAGTTCCTGACTTTGCACTAACATGGAGGAAGGACTCACCAGACAGCGCAGTCCCACTGTTCACCGCCACATAGGGCCGCACGATCCCTAGCGGGTGGTTTCAGAGGCTGCTTGATGACTGTCTAGCACTGAGAGCGCCGTATCTGGTGGCCTACGAAGTTCAAACATCAGGCTTTTGTTTTCAGTCATGATACGGATCCCTGGGCCTAGAAATCTCTCCAGGGACTCCGTGGTTCACACCCGTATTCCTAATGAAGCAGAAATCCTGACCGAACTGCAGCCATTTTGTTCAATAAAACTGCAGGTATTGTGTTCCGTGCCGCTGAAATCAAATGATTTGTCATCCAACTGAAACATCTGTGAGTGTGCTAAAAACAACTTTGCTTCATACAACAACGCTCGGCACAAGATACCTATATACCATAGCCTTCAGCTAAAGTTTATCTCATTCTTGCAACTTCTGTTCACCACCCTACAAATAAGACAAGTTCTCTGTAATCAGGATTTTAGAGATTTCTCCCCTGGGGTCCTCTAGCATCAATAAAATTTCCTTTCTTCTCTTGAGTTCCTGGCTACTGTTGATTCAATTTTTCCCACAATGCTAGCACTTTGGGAAGCTGAGGCGGGAGGATCACAAGTTTGAGACCAGCTGGGGCAATTTAGCCAGACCCAATTTCAAAAGAAAAAATAATTGAGCCAGACGTGGTGGTCCATGCCTGTAATCCCAGCACTCGGGAGGCTAAAACAGGAGGATTGTTGCAAGTTCGAGATCAGCCTAGGTTACAAAGTGAGCTCAAGGTCAGCCTGTACTGCATAGCGAGACCCTATCTCGAAAAAAAAAAAAAAAAGACAAATAAGTAAATAAATAGTCATCTCTTCTTGGCCTTTTGTTCAAGGTCCAGTGTAATATTAAAATAAAAAAGAATAAGGGATATAGCTCAGTGAAAATTTGCAAAGCATGCTTGCCTAGGTTCCTAGGTTCCATTCCTAGCACTACAAAAAAGAAAAAAGAACCGGGCGTGGTGGCACACACCTTTAATCCCAGACTCAGGAGGCTGAGGCAGGAGGATCATTGTGAGTTCAAGACCAGCCTGGGTTACAAAGTGAGTTCATGGCCAGCATGAACTGCATAGCGAGACCCTGTCTCAAAAAATAGGGCTGGGGTTGGGCAGGGAGGCTCCAACCAGCAAAACAACCTAGCCTACCTTCCTGGTGAGTGCGCATGACTAGTGCGGATTCCAGGAGGAGAAAGAGATGTGCTTCTCATAGGCCTACTGGCGCGTGGGTTAAGTATCAAGGACACCCCCCACCGCCCCCGGCTGTAAGCAACCTGCTGGTTCAGAGGACTGGCTAAGTTGACAGCAACTATGGTACATAAAGCAAATAATGCTTGTATTGTTCAATTGATTTTGTAGGCCTGGAGCCGGCAGTCTGAGCACCTCTTGGGAAGATGATAGTATGCAATGTAGCAAATGTGGGGGATTCTCCTCTGTCTTGTATTTGAGACCCAATATTGTTTTCATTGTTTTGCTTTATTCTGATTAATCTTTTTTTTTTTTTTTTTTTTTTTTTTTTTTTTTTTTTTTTTTTTTTTTTTTTTTTTTTTTTTTTTTTTTTTTTTTTTTTTTTTTTTTTTTTTTTTTTTTTTTTTTTTTTTTTTTTTTTTTTGCTTTACTTCATACTCTGTTTTTATTGGTTTTGTTGTGTCTTGGTTTTGGTTTGATTTTACTACACCTGTTGGAATGGTCAACTATTCTGAAAGTAACAAGGTATGCTGTGGTGGCTTTTGTTTTCCTGGTGTCTTTCTTTGAAGTTCTGTACCAGTTCTACTGCTTTGTTTTGATTGACTTTGTTCTGTTATGTTTTGTTGGATTTTAGTATCTTTAAAATAAAAAAAAAAATTTTAAAATAGGGCCGGGATTTAGCTCAGTGGTGTAAGTGCCTGCCAGGTAGGCTCGAGGTTGTGAGTTCGATCCCCTGTACCAAAAAAAAAAAAAAAAAAAGGTACACTCTAAGTGGGCGCCCTCATCCCCAGGAAGAAAAGCAGAGATTTGTGGGCTAATAAATGTGTCACAGACTGTACGTCTGTCTGATGCTGGCATAACAAGTGTGCTCCTCCTCTAACCCTGGGAACCCAGCGCCCTGTGCTACAATGGACTTGGCTGTGACCAAGCAGTCAGGAAGCAGCTGAAGTCAAAGGAGAGACCTGGACACTTCCAGAAGAACCGTGTTGGGCACAAGTGAGCTGAGTGTGTGGGACAAACTCTGCAGTGGATTTTGGAAGGGAGACAAGCCAGCACACAGTTACAAGAGACTTTGGAGTTGGTATGAATTTTAAGCTTTTATTCATAGAACAGTTCATGTGTTCTCTGAGTCACACCCCCCATCTGTAAAATGGGATGATTGTACCCACCAGCTTGCTGGTGACATCACAGAGAGGAGAATTCCGAGAGAAGACTCACACACTTGGCATTGAGCCAGATTAGGAAAGAAGGGAAACTGAGAACGTGGCCTGTGGCTTCCAGTTCTTAAACTCTCTTCATTCCAGGGGTTCCTGGCATAGCCATGAGTGAACCCTCGAAGTTTGCAAAGGCTCAAAATGAGCACAGCGCCAACAACTCGGATATCTTCTTTTACCCCCACTCATCATCCCCAGACCACAGGCCAGACCGTGACAGGTCCCACCACCACCATGAATCCCATCACTTCAGAGGAAGCCATCACCACAGTGAGTCCCACCATCACAGAGAAGTCCATCAAGACTTCCATGACAGTGCTTCCCACCAGTTTCACCACAGCAAGGCTCACCCTCATGACAGGGCCCACCACCACACATCCCTTGGTTGGGGTCCCTCCTCTGCCACTGTCCACCACACTGGGCCTCACCGTGATGGGCCCCATCACCAAACCGAATCAGACTACCATGATGGGCCCCACCACCCAGGCAGGCATCACTACTATGGTGGGCATCAACACCGCAGACCCTCTGGTGTACCCTACCAGTTCAGCGACACGTCCTCCTACTCTAGTAGACAACATTTATCTGGTGTGTCGCAACACCACATCGAGTATGGCCACCATGGTGGACTCCATCACAGAAGTCCTTCGTACTACCATGAAGATTCCTACCGCTTTGGTGACCCCTACCATTCCAGTGAAGACCACCACCACACGGGGTCCCAGCATCATGAACTCCACCCATACAACAGGCTCCATCCGCATGACCCCCACCACCACAGGAGGCATCATAGAGACAGCCTTTTCAACCAGCCTTCTCAGGAGTCCTACCACCGGGCTACACCTCACTTCCACAGAGAAAATTATCATGGCGATCACCACCCCAGTGAGGACCACCATGGTGAGCACCATCACCACAGAGATCACCACCACAGAGATCACCACCACCACCATGGTGAGCACCACCACCACAGGGAGCATCACCACCCGGAGCTCCGCCACAGCGCATACCACTACGATCACCTCCACAGTGATTCCCACTGGGATTTCCCCACGAGCGCCTCTCAGCTCTCCATCCCGCACAAGCCCCACAGCGTGGGCGGCTCCGCTTTTCATCTGGAGCTCACCAAGAGCTTGGTCCACGGAGTGGCTCAGTCCCACACCACGGTCCACTCACGCGGCTCCCAGGGCTCCAACAAAGTTCATCCCCAGGAAGCCTCCTCCGTAGACTCAGAAAGCTGGTCTGAAGATGAGCAATACCAAAGGCAAAAAAGTGAGTCTCTGCCGGGTCCTCAAAACCCAACTCCCACTGCCCAGCCCACATTCATGCAGATCTAGTCCAAGCTCTGCACAGCCTCCCACAGGTCTGGAGGCCTGGCCCAACTGCCAGGAGTGTATTCTGTCAGCTCCGCTCCCTCACTGTCCCTCCTGCCATCTTTTAGTCCCTGATTTATGTGCCTCTGTGCACCCTGAGACATCTCCTCATTCAGCCATCTCTTTCTTCACTCTTACATTGACTTCTTAAGCACTGAGACTCTTGTCAAACATGGGTGCCCTGGCCTGCCTGAGCCCTCACAGCACAGGCAAAGACCCAGCACAAAGCTGGGTGTAGTGGCGCATGCCTGTGATCCAAGCACATGGGAGGCTGAGGCAGGAGGATCATTGCAAATTCCAGACCAGCCTGGGCTACAAATTCAAGGCCAGCCTGAATTGCATAGCAAGACCCTGTCTCAAAAAGACAAACAAACAAACAAAAACCCCAGCACGATCCTTGTCCTCAAAGGGCTCCAACTGCTTAAGCAATCACAAGCCATCCAGGGATGGAGCCCGTCATCACTCACGTCAGAATATTTGCCTTTGTGGATTCTGTGTCCACATTTCCCCCCACTAAAATGTGAGCTGCTGAGGACAGAGATGAGAACTAGTGCCTGAATGAGGACCTTATCTGAGGGCAGGGAGGGGCCTTGGCTATTCGCTAATAATCTCCCAGAGTTGGCTATCCTAGGAGCTCAGTGAACACGGCCACCAGCTCACGCACAAGCAGAGAGGAGTGAATGTCTCATTGGATGGGCACAGAAAGAGCAGCCGGGAGGAGGGGGGTTTCACCAGGATCCTATACGGAAAGTGAGGATGCACCATGAGGGTGGAGCAGTGAGGACGGGTGGATTTTCCATAAATAAGTTGGCATGTGAACAAAATGGACATGGAGGTTAGGGGAAGGAGCTCTCAGGGTCCACTGAAGCCAGCTCCGGATCTTAAACAGATTGGCCACTGGTATGGGAGAGGTCAGGCCTGGCCCCAAGGCCAGCACTAGCACAGAGGCACATTAGAGAGTGGACAGCAGGCATGGATGACAATGAGCCCCAGTCCAGTCTTTGAGGGTGCCTGAGGCCCCCCACTTTCCTGCTGCACAGATGTGACTTTCTGACCACCTCACAGGGTCCCGAGGCCAGCGAACCCACAAGAAGTACACGATGAACATCTTCCAACGGTTGTGTGAAAGATTAAAAATCCTCCTTTGGGGTCCTTGGACAATTATCAGGAATCTGACACAGTCCTTGATCTTTGAAACCTTCATCTTCCTCGTCGTCTTTCTCAACATCATCATGCTTATGGCCCAGACCTTTGCAGAAGTCAAGATCAGGGGTGGTAAGAGCCAGGGGCCCTGATGTGGCTCCAGGGCCTCCTGTGTCCTGATCCCCTGCCAGGAGATTTATGTAACTTGGTTCACTTGATCTGCGCTCCTGGAAGTTGATGCCATTGCCACCAGTGTCAGTAGCGATTGATCTCTGAAAGGTAACGCTAGGTCAGCCAGAGACCGCCTGGCCAGGAGGCTGCGCTGTTCACAATCATAGCCACCAGGTGGCGCGTTAGCTCTAAAGATGCTGCTGAGGGTGGGCCGGGTAGCGAGAACCCTCGGTTTGTGACAAGGTCAGCGAACCCGGAGTGGGAGGCCGGGTAGGGGCGAGAGTGGAGAAACTGGGTGCTGAAATACAGGGGGTCAGGATGAAGGAAAGAATTCCCCATGTACTGATTGTCCCTCTGCGCTAAGCTGCGATCACCCAGGTAAAATGCTTCAAATGTGTTTCTATATATTTAAAGCTCACTCTATCGAATGGACTGTTGTTATACCCATTTCACAGACAAAGAAACCGAGGTCAGAGCAGTTGAGTCACACCGCGATCGATTTGGGGCAAGACCAGGGAGAGGCTAGGACTCTGGGCTTGTGTGAGGGTTCAGCGGGAGGGAGGGCGGAGGGAGGCGCGGGGAGGCTGGCGATGGTCCTGAGCGGCCCCTGCTGTCCCCGCAGAGTGGTACTTCATGGCTTTCGACTGCATTTTCCTCAGCATCTACATAATAGAAGCGCTGCTCAGGATCATTTCCCTGGGCCTGCAGTATTTTTATGACCCCTGGAACAATCTGGGTGGGTGGAAATGGGGTTGTCCGGGGGAAGCTGGGGGTGGGAGAGGGGCGGGGATTGGGTGTTGGTCCAGGGAGCCTGCGGGCCTGGCCTAGGGCCCAGCGGTCCCGTCCGCTCAGTCACCCTGTACCCCCAGACTTCTTCGTCGTGCTCATGGCCATACTGGACTTCCTGCTCATGCAAGTCAACTCCCTCTTCTCCTTCTACAACCACAGCCTCTTTCGGATTCTCAAGGTCTTGAAGATCATGCGGGCTCTGCGGGCCATCCGGATCGTGCGGAGGCTCAGGTCTGCATGGTCCTGGCTGCTTGTTCTGGTGTGGGGAGGCCAGAGGAAGAGGGGACATGGCCCTGGGTTCCCAAGGAAACAAAGCGCTGTGACCTGCTCAAGGGGCAGGGGAGAGGTGGCTGCAGCCTGCTTCGGAAAGTGGCCCTCTGGGCTCTCTGGCTGGGATCCATCTCTGTGTTCCAGAGAGGCGCCAGGACTCACCCGGGTCACCCAGCAAATCAAGGACTCCATATCCACCACGGGCAGCTCTGCCTGCTGGGCACAGAACCTCACCCAGCACATCCTGGCTTAGTTCCCTCTACCTCTACCCGCAGAATCCTGACCAGCCTCAAAGAAGTAACGGGGACCCTGGTGGGGTCCTTGCTGTCCATCGTAACTATCTTCATCCTCATATTTTCCTGCCTCTGTATCCTGTGCCGTGGGGCTGAGACGGGGCAGTGGTGGGCAGGGACAGGCCTGGGAAGCAGAGCACAGGGCCAGGGGACTGGAGCCTGGTTTGTTCCTGAGCGGCCAGTGTTCTTCTCGATGATCCTGACACTGTTCCGAACAACGGATCCCTGGCGCTTCGAGAACTTCTTCACCACCATGTTCACCCTCTTCACCGTGCTCACCCTGGATGACTGGTCCCTCATCTACATGGACAACCGTGCCCAGGGTGGGCCGGGGGACAGGGGCTCAGAGGCCCCATCTGTGACGTGGGGCCGGGGTGGGTGGGGGTGGGAGGGAGCCGCCTGGCTGACCACCCCTCTGCCCTCTCCCCAGGCGCCTGGTACATCATCCCCATTCTCATGATTTACATCTTCATCCAAAACATCATCTTCCTCAAGTGAGGACCCCGTGCTGCTGCCGGCCTCTGTTCCCCCATTCATCCCCTGGGGCCCCCTGGCCTGCCACACCAAACTCCAGAGGGTGTGGGGGCCTCTCCTCCCACATCCTCCTCAAGGGCACCCTACTGTCCCTTCACCCAGCCTGTTGACCGCTGTCCTGGTGGATAACTTCCAGATGGCCCTGCTCAGAGACGAAGAGAAAGTGAAACAAGAGGTATCAAGTGGGGTGCACGGGAAACAGGAGGGACCCAGGGCGCTTAACCAATGGGGGCAGGAGTCTCTGGCAGGACTGAGGCCTCTTCTCCCCAGAGGACTGCCTGGATCCATGAGAAGCTGCTGGATGACTCGCTGACGGAGCTCGCCCAAGCAGGTACTGGGCCTGCCCACCTCCTTCCCCCGGCCTCCTTCCGTGGCCAGACACAGCCCCCAGGCCCAGCCTTAGAGCTCTGGAATCTGGGATGCTTGGAGGACTTTCAGAGTTTAGGGCTTTGGTTCAAAGGAGTCCAAAACAATCCTCCAAAAGCCGATTAAATTGATCGTTCATTCTTGAAAGACTCACTTGCAAAACAACCAATTAGACATTATGATTCATTAAACCATTTCTGTCAGTAATTTATTATTTATGGTTTATCTCCCATGGCATGATTTTGACTGCCTTTTGGTTTTGTCAAGGTTACACACACTTGTCCAGAATCATTTGACACAGACTGAGTCTACAAGAATGAAGTTTCCTGGAGATGTGGTCATTTCCACACACGTCTTTCCAGATACACTGATTTTGAGTCAGATGGTTTGCTTTTGACCTAAAGATTCCCAGGACCTTAGAATCTGAGTTCCAGAATCCCACTCCTAAGATCATCAGCAGGAGCCCCTTATGGACACTTTCCATCAAGGACAGTACAAAATAGCTTAAGCAGAAAAAGAAATTCATTGGCCCTAATTACTCAGCAAATTAGAGGTGCAGGGGCTTTCAGGAATGGCTAGATCCAGGACTCAAGCACCAATCAGGATTTGGTTTCCTCTGTATCTCTTGCTCTGTGATCCTTTGAGTGGTTTTGTTTTTAGAGTAATTCTTCCCTTGTAGGCCAAAATGGTCACCTACACCTCTAGTCCCAGGTTCTTACAGTTTAGTCATCTGTAGCCCTCCCAGGAGAAAGTGTTCCTCTTCTCCCAGCAATTCCAACAAATTCCCAGAGAAAAGCCTCCTTTGTTCTGATGAGATTACTTGCTTAGTTTTAAACAAATCCCTGTAGGCTGTGATTGGCTGGTCCACAGTCACGTGTTCTGGGACCCCGAGGAAGGACCCACCCCAGTTAAATAAGAAGAATAGAACAGTGGTGGGGTCAGTTCCTCAGGAAAACTAGGACGTTGGTTTCTCTGAGGAGACAGGTCCCGAAAATGAGGTGCAGCAGATGAAAAGAAATTAAGAGAGAGAAAAAGTTATGGGCTTGAGGGTCTACAGTCTCTAGGACTGAAGCCCCAATTACAATTTTCTCTGGCTTTTTATGAGTCTTTTCTTTACAAAGAGCAGAAGCGAGGATGTGGGAAGGGCAAAGTACGAAGTGGTGAAAACTTAATTATTTATTCCAGTGACCATAGTTGGCTCTACCTGAACGTCATGTTTACTGTTCCACTGGATATTTATTTAGTTAGTTAGTTATTTTATTTTTGAGACAGGGTCTCACTCTGCAGTTCAGGCTGGCCTTAGGCTCACATTGTAGCCCAGGCAGATCAACTTGCAATGATCCTCCTGCCTCAGCCTCCCGAGTGCTGTCCCAGCAGCATTCCACTGAGACTCAAGGTCCTGCCTTCATTTCCTTTAATGCAATGCATTTGTAAGTCTTCCTCCGAAACAATCACATGGCTTAGTAGAGCACAAAGTCCCGGGGGTAACCTAAGGTTAAACTAGTTTAAGTTAATCTATGGCCCATACTAGGACACATTTTTGGGTTTTTTGTTGTCATTGTTTTGTTTTATTTTTTGGTACTAGGGTTAGAACTCAGGGGTGTGCTACTACTACTGACCTACATCCCCAGCCTGCCCATCCTTCCTTCCTTCCTTCATTCCTTCCTTCTTTCTTTCTATCCTTTTTTTCTTTCTTTCTTTTTTTTTTTTTCTAGACAGCATCTTGCTAAATTGGCCAGGCAGGACTTGAACTTGTGATCCTCCTGCCTCAGCCTCCCTCAGTGCTGGGATTATAGGCTTAGGCCTGCACACTCAGGAAATTGTACTTTTACTAGAAGAGGGAATGAGGATGGGGGTATGGCTCAGTGGTGAGCACTTGACTAGTATATGGAAGTTCTTGGTTTCCATCCGCAGCACCTCATCAAATAATAACAATCATGATGAATAAATAAAAAGAGATAATGAAGGCTGGACAGAAAAATAAACAAACGAAAACCACTGCACACTCCCTGACCGAAGAAGCACCCTCTTTAAGGCAACCTGGATGAAAGGAAGCCCCTTAAGCCTTCTCCACACGCCTCCATGACAGGAGGCTCCTCTGCTCCCTCCAGATCCAGGCATCATCTGACCCCACCCTCATCCCCCGTTTTTCTCCACGCAGAGCCCGAGGAGGTGAAGAGTGAGGACACCATGCAGTTCATGAAGAAGTTCGGGACAATGACTGACAAGTGAGGAGACAGGGAAGGGAGGCCTGGGCGGGAGGTCTGGGTGCCGTGGGTGACCCGGGAAGGGATGGATGGAACGGTAAGGTTTGCTTCCAAGCCTGTGAATCTACTACCAGAGCTTCAGGGCAAAAGCTCCAGGTCCCCCTGCAGTCTCAAGAGAGCCAGCTCACCTGGCTTCCTGTCCCAAAAATGCCACTCGAAGAGATAAGCAGCGATGAAGAGCAGGAGAAGAGTTTTAACCAGCATGACCATGCTGGGAAGACAGATAAAGAGCTTCAAGATCTGGCTCCCAGGGGCTGACAGACAGGACAAGGTTGTACAGAAAGCGGAGAAAAGGCAAAGGGGGATGGGTTGCAGAGCTGGGGTCTGCCGCCCTGGCTGCATAGGTATCCTAGTCAAGTCATGGTCTGGCCGGTCATTCTCTTGGGATTGGCCCTGTGAGGTTCTGGGACAGCCATCATCACTTGAATGGCCAATTTGAGGGGCAGACTGGGTCCCTGTCCGGGGATAACTTGCTTCTTGGGGAGGTGACCTTATCGTGTGGTGATCTGTAAGGCTCTGCTGTTCCTGAAATCCCAGGTGACTGCAGATTTAGGACAATGACTAGAGGCCTCCAGGCATTGATCTGGGAGGATTAAGGACTGGACATTGTGAAAGCTGGCAATCAGATGTCCCTATAAATCCTAAAGAATCAGTTGCTATTATCTTGGTGTTCTTAGTCTTGAAGGGGGACGAGATAGGCCAGGTAGATTTAGGATAACCCACCTTCTGTTACTAAACTGTCTGTTGAGGCAGAGGCTGTGTGGATAAGTGACTGACGGGCCTCCAGGCAGAGATGAGCAGAGATTGGACCCAGTTTTAAGATAATCAAGGAGACAGATACGAAATGAAGGCAGAGACCCCATGCTTCATGCTGCTTTCCATTGCCCACTGGACCCCTGCAGGCCAACCCTCCAAGCGCCTGTGACAGATGGGACATGGAGACCAGGAGCGACTCCTGCTCACCCAGAGTTGCTGCACCAGGCAAACCACCCCAGTGACAGGGACTCCGCCCTCTCTACTCGAGAAGTATTTTGACCCGTGTCAGGGCCGTGCCCAGAGAGGACCCCAGGAACCCAAAGAGGACACAGACTGCATCCCTGGCCCTGAAGGTCCCACCTCTAAAGACCCATCCTGGGCTGTGGACACTGAGCAGACCCCTATCAGGTGGGAGGAGGGGAACGGCACGGGTAAAGGTCTGGGGGCCAGACGGTCAGCCACCATGTGACTCCTCGGGAGTGGGTCCTTGCCACGAGCACCAGTTTCCTGGCCCTTAGGCCAGACTCCCCTGGGATGCTCCTCTCTGGAAGCTGCTTCTGCCCAACCCCCTCCAACCTGCTCCAGACCAGCACAGAGGGCAGGTGTAACAGCTGCCATGGTCCCGGCTCTGATCTCCACAACAGTTCCAGCTCTGCAAGCCGGCCTCGGGGTGCCTGCATGGTCAGACCTGCGCCAGCTCCCTCACTGCTGCCCTTTCTTTGCCCACACTCTTTTCCAAGCATGGCGCCTATGTCTCTATGTTGCAGGCCTTTGCCTGCTTTGCTGTCTCTGCCTGGATATCGGTGCCGGGCTCAGGGAGCCTGGAATAGTCAATTCCAGTCCCGGCTCATGTCACCTCCCGGAGCACTCTGCCACTCATCCTCCAGGACCTGGGCCACCACTGTGGTCCGGCTCTTGGAACCTCTGCCATACTTTCCTTGGGGACATCATCGCCACTGGTCTCTCCGTTAAGAGTGGTCCTTCAAAGCCGGGTGTGATGGTGCACGCCTTTAATCCCAGCACTCGGGAGGCTGAGGTAGGAGGAGCATTGTGAGTTCGAGGCCGGCTTGGGCTACAACGTGAGCACAAGGCCAGCCTGAGCTACATAGTGCGACCCTGCCTCAAAAAACTAGGGCTAGGGAGTTTGGCTCAGTGGCTTAAGTGCCTGTCTGGCAGGCACAAGGTTGTGAGTTCGATCCCCGGTGCCACAAAAAGAAAAACAAAAAACAAGAGTGGTCCTTCAGTGTAGTTTTGGCTTTTTCCTGCTCCCCCGAGTTTAACCTCTACAATGGCTCCTCCTCTCTGGCTCCTTGCCTTGACACTCCCTGGATGCCTCCCCACATTGCCCTGCGCCCACAGCTATGCTCCCTGTGGTTCTTGCCCTTGGAAGTGCCAGGAGCTGTGCCCAGGTCTGGCAAAACCTCCTGTGTTCTGAGTCGGCTCAATAATGCTCCCTCTAGAAGCACTGGGTGAGGTTTCCCTCCTGCAGGAAGGGCGGTGCACTCCATGTTTGCATGTACCACAAGGTGTTGGTGGTTGTCTGGTTCCAAAGACTCTTTAAGCCTATTTCTTGCCCATCTCTCCATCTTTGGAGCAGAGCACCTTGCTTGTCTTTTTCTAGTGCGTTGGGGGGGGGGTGTGGTGATTAATAAGAGCCAAGGTCAACAAAGGCGTGGATGAGGAAATGGGTGCACTGACGGGGGTTATCGGATGACTGTGCAGCTTGGTCGAGGTGTAGACGATGGGTGGTGGGTGGAGGAGAAGGCAGGTGAATAGAGAGGGAGGGAGGGTGAATGGGTGACGGAATGGGTGGGTAGACAGATGAATGGGGAGATTGTTGAATGGGTCAATGGAGAGGCTTGGGCCAGAGGAAGGAACAACCAGATGAGTCCATGAATGCGTAAGTAGAGGGATGAGTGGGTGAAAGGGTAGATGAATGCCAGTAGCTTCCGTGGTTCAGGCAGATATGGGGAACTTTTGAGGTCTTGAGAAGGAGACACATTGGAAATGGAGGTCTAGGGCAATATAAGTTTCAGGGGGAAACTGGCAAGAAGAACCATGTGGAGGGCTCTGGGGGACCCAGAAGTGGCAGCAGACTGGCCAGCCCAGCCCCCGCCTCGCATACCCCACACCCCGCAGGCAGTGGGAGTTGCAGTCCCAGTTTCTGAAGCTGGTGGCTCGGTTGGACCACCACCGGCAGAAGTTCTCTTCCGGAGCCCGTGTCATTGATGAGGTCGTTGACACCACATTTGAAGTGAACCAGGTAGGATGGGGGAGGAGAAGGGAGAGCAGAGCTCAGGGGCTGTCGCCCAGAAGTCACAATGAGTGACAGTCACAAGGGCATTGGCAAGGGCTGGGACTGGCTTCTTCACACTCCTCTCTCCACCAGAGGACGTCAAGAAGGGACCCTGGAGAGCAGCACCACGTGCAGACGTGAGCCTCTGCCAAGCTGCCCACTATGGTGGGTTCGGACAAGTCCCCAGTTCTATTTGATTGTTTGGGCCCTTGCAGGGTTGGGGTCCCAATAAAGTCTTAAAACTCCAGATAGAGTCTGATAGGGTGGTACATGCTTGCAATCCCCAACATTCTGGGAGGCAGGAGGATTTCAAGTTCAAGCCCAGCCCGGACAACTTAGTAATTTATGAGATCCCATCTCAAAATTTAAAAAATAAAAACATAAGTAAACCAGATGGCCATATATCCTCACTGGCTGTGTGCAGCGCACATGCGCACGCAGGGTTCTATGCACAAGGGACTGTTCTTGGATCCCCTCTGGACTTAACAGGACCTAGCAGTGCATTGGCAGCACCCAGATAAGTAAAGCAGAAAGTGTGCTTGGCTCCAGAACTGGCAGTGCTGGCAGGGAGGGCAGTGGGCACTATCCTATTTGGGGGAGGAAGCCCCATCCACCCTAGGGGTCAGGTAAAAAAGAACAGACCAGAATGGCCCAGGTTACCATGGCCTGGGCAACCAGAAAGTTCCAAGAATGGGGCTTGACCTCTGTAGTAGATTGGAATAGTGGTCCATTTGTAATACCAGCTGAACTGAATCAGCATGGTGCTGAGCGTGCATGGCCCACCTGAGACTGTTGCCAACATAAAAAGGAGACCTAGAGAGAGAGAGAGAAAAAAGCATTGTGGGTTCTCCTAAGTGGTGGTGGTGTTTGGAGCTGTTGGTTTTCCTGGAGGAGCTTGTCATGCTGGCTTTCCTGATATGAATTCGGCTGTTATCAGAGGAGCTCAGGACCTTGTCACTGAGAATGGCTGCAGTTCGCTTTGGGGGAGCTTTAGACCTTACCTTGAGCATCGCTTTCTGGCTCCGGAGGGGAAGATGTACACTGTTCAATCTTCAGGAGCAACTAGTCATGCTGGCTTCCTGATATGAATTTGGCTGTTCTCATGGTCGAAGGAGCTCGGGACCTGGTTGTCGCTGAGGATGGCTGTGGTATAGGGAGCAGTTGGTGGTGGAGATCACATGTGTGGGGCTAAAGCAAGGCAAGGCCTGAAAACACAGAGCCCAAACAGCCCATGAAAACAAGCTGTTTCAGCTCCAAGAAGGCAAAGGCTCCAGGCCAGCCAGCCAAACAAGTTGCCAGGCAACAGGGTTGAAATTGACATCAACCTTCTGAGGCTATAAATAAACATTCTACAGTGGTTGAGCAGTTCGTTTCCTCCCATCAGGAGAAAGGGCTCCACCTGACCTTAGCTTTCCTGTCTTTCTTTATTTTGTCATCCTCTCACTGTCCTTCCCTCTGGGAACATCTAGAGCTGCAAACGGTGCCTGAACATGGACAGGGTAAGAAGAAATAGTGGGTGAGAGGACATTTCTCATTTCATGCAGTGGGGGGAGAAGTGAATAGGTAGGTAGTGGTCAGTATTCATCACTGAAGTGAATCAATACTGACATCATCAGGTGTAAAACTTGAGGATACAAAAATGGGTTCACTAGAGCCAAAACATGGGTTTAGTAGGGTCAAAGAGAGAAATAGGCTTACAAGAAGCAAAAGAGAAAAAAGAAATGTATCGATTTTACCAGTTAAACATGGGGCAAACAAGTTCTCAAGAACCTCAAATGTATATGGAACTGTTTGTCATAGGCTTGATCCCACTATTTACTTTTCGTTCATGGATTTTGATTTGGAAGTAACAATGATTAAAAGCGTGTTGAGACAGCCACAAGGGAATTGGCTCAGAGCAATATTTTAAAATCAAGTCCTGCTGGGAATGGTGACACAAGCCTTTAATCCCAGCACTTGGGAGGCTGAGGCAGGAGGATCCTTGTGAGTTCGAGTCCAGCCTGGGCTACAAAGTGAGTTCAAGGCCAGCCTGAACTACATAGTGAGACCTTGTCTCAAAAAAATAAGGCCAGGAATTTAGCTCAGTGTCCTAAGTGCCCGCCTGACTGGTGTGAGGTTGTGAGTTTGATCCCAGGTACCAAAATAAATAAATAAATAAATAAAAAATAAAATCAAGTCCTGAGCAGGAAGAAGATGGCAGAACAGCAACCACCCTGATAGCCTTAACTGAGCAACAACTGAGCAGCAATTTCCACTTTCTCAGCTCAGGAAAATTTTGCTACATCACAGGCTGTGAGTTTCACCCTTCATTAAAGAGAGTCATCCTTTAACTTAATTGTTCAATACTTGGCCTTTGAAAATACAAATAAATGGTGTGGACTTCCTCCAAGATGGTCGCCCAGATGACACCGTGACAGGGAGGCTCCCTGAATATACCATCAAAATGCTGGAATATAAACTAATATAATAACAGAGAGAAGGAAAAAAGAGGGAGATGGGTCCTCTGGACCCAAGAAGAATCTAAAACGAGAACTGTAGCCCATGGAAAGAGTAAAAGAATGAAATAAAGGCAGAGACCAGAAGCACCTCTGTCT
>RJWM01029786.1:0-24055 GCA_004363535.1 Dasyprocta punctata | reverse complement strand
ATAAGGTAGAAGTGCTGGGAGGTTAATGTACAAGGCTAATTCCAACCTCCCTCTCGGGACAGCCCACTAGGAATTGGGAATGAATTGCTCTTGTTTGACAGGTAAGGACAGTGAGTGTCACGTAGTTACAGAAATGTTCAAAGGGCACTGTGCTACAGTATGACAGAACCGAGTTCAATTGCAAGCAATGACACTGAGACAAAGCAAGTGAAGTGGACTCTGGAAACGGTGACTTGTTTTTCATTATCACAGTGTAGAGATTCCATGTTGCACAGATTCCATGACTTTATGTCAGATGTGGGTGAGCTTAGTGGATGTTGGTTATCTTGGAGGTTATGGGATTTTGCTGGGGAAGGAAGCCTAGTTCTTAGCAGTTGAGAAGGAAGGGAGGGTATGGCCTGGAGCCAGGAGATGGGTATTCATTTCCTTGCAACTGCTGCATTTCTTCTTTCAAGTTTGATTCTAAGCCTCAAACATAGAGGATAGTACAGGTAACCCGCATGCTCAGGAAGTAGCACACTGTGGAACAAGGCACACTGGCCCCTCTTTAATGCTATAGCTCTGGCCTCACCCTGTAGCAGGCACTTGCTGCAGGCGGCCCCTTTCGGCGTGGTGCATCAGGTGCAAGAAACGCAGTTTCATCGTGATTCTAACAGCCTTAACTCTGAATCTAGGGCTATGACAGAAGTCAACACATGAAGCCTTGATATGTTTCCCTAGTGACATTTCAGGTAGTTTCTTTCCAGGCCCCACCTTCAATACTCAATATTTCAGGCACCCTTGTGGATCTAATCTATAATTTTCCTCCCCTAAACACTAAGAGATTGTCTGTGTCCCTTAATTCAACATCAGTTCATTCAGTTGTAAGATTGGCCAAATTCTTACTAAATTAACAATTCCAAGTCCAAAGTCTCCCCATAATACTCCAGACAAAATCTGATCTCCAGGAAACACAGAAAAGTTGACTATTGTTAGTATAAAAGCACACAATGTCATTGCAGACTGATCAGAACATTGTAGGCCTCAGCCTAACCAGTGATTCGTAGACGTTCACTTACTATGAATCCACTGTCCATCTCCAGACAAGCGGGCTAGGCCTGGGAAAGGCTCACAAGTAAACATAGAAAGCCAATTGGTTAAGTTTAACTTCTGCTCTGAGACACTTATTAGTGGTCTCCTTAGTAGGTGCTGTATGCTTATTATTTGATCGTAAAATAAAGCAAATTCACCTTTCTTCCCCAATCTCTGGTTTTTGAGCTCCCCACATAAAGGTAAATATTTCCACTATGCTTAATGATGCATGTGCTTATTTTCAGAGAAGGACAGTCACGTGCCATGGAGGAATAACTCACAATTTAGGAAACTGGCCATGGATTCAAAGGCAGAAGAAAATGGTCCCCTTACTTAGGAGGTTGCTGTGAAGGGAAGTACACACAAGTGCTAGTGAATGAGAAACAAGACTCTCTCATGGAAAAAGAGATTCACACTGTATCTGAAGCATCTGTCCCATAGTATGTGGCACTTGAAAAGAAGGGATAATTTCCAGGCCAATGTCTCATGCATTTGGGTGAGCATCTACTGTTTGACTACTGACAGTGATGCACACGTCTTCACACTCACAGCTTGTCCTATGTACTTAATCAGCCTTTTGAGCATTATACAGCATTTGTCCTTAGGAAAGGCTATTATACGGTCCTGTGCCAGTGAAATACTAGCAGACCCAGTCCTCATATGTTAGAGCCATTTCCCCAGGAGGTGCTGCAGGACAACTTTAAAAATCCTTCTACCTTGTCCGCAGAGCACACAGAACTCTCTGTATGTACAGCTAGGAGTGTCAGGCATGTGGGTTTACTCCCATTGATGGGAGCCAGCTGATTCTGTACTCTGAAGGCCCTGGACAGAAGCCCCCTCACAGATGCAGACTGCAGGGTTTGCTTCCCTCCTCCCGCTCCTTCAGGCTCCTGAGCACACCTGTCAATCCCATGGCACTTGGGATGTCCTCTCCAGTGTGAAAGACAAGTGAAGCCAGTATTGCAGAAATCCCTTTGTTGACTGGAGGTTTCCATCTCCGGTAGTTCTGTACCATTGTTCGCCCCCTCTCCTGGACTTGACTTCAGTCAACCCAGGTGGAGCATTATGCTGTCTACATCCCTACTACCACCTGCTCATGCCAGGACCTCAAAGAGTACCCGGTGCAGATGGTATAATGCAAATATCTCTACCTGTAGATGTATGCTATAAATTACACTCCAAAGTTTGTCCTGTGTGTCTCCAAGTGTCCTGAATGATTTGTGCAGCCGAAACATACGATGAACATGTTTTCGTTTCCACATGAGACTGTTAAACAGACAGATTTCAAAGCCTAGCGCAGCGCAGGCACTGCACATCCAGCCAGTGTTGGCATGAGTCTTCATTTGAAGGGACACTTCTCAGAAGTCCAACCTGCTAAATGTATAGCAAAAAAGTTCACATCCTTGGTGGACTACTCCTCAAGGTGTTTGGGTGGTTATTTTTCACAAATTTTTCTCATGAGAAAAAAAACGTAATAAATACTGGACACTCTAATTCTGTGAACCCATAAACCTCAAGGCTGGTATACTGTGGTTTTAGGTCAGAAGAAAAGGATACTGATGTTTCTATCCATTAGAATACTGCTGTTTTTGGGTGACCTTTTTCGCACCTGGCACCCGTGTGTGGTTGCAAGGAGCAGAGGCCACTTACGTTTACATAATTAGGTTCACTTTCTTCCAGGCTACGAAATCACAGTGGGCCATATACTTTGACAGACAGGAATAAGTATTTCATTTACAGGTAGCATTTGGGACATGGAAGGGTGCTTTTACCTCAAGTGGCCATCACACCTTATTCAAGTGCATTAGAGTTTTTCATGCTTCAGAACCAATGTAGGGGAAAAACAGAGAGATAAAGAGGATCTCGACCCCTGCTTTATCCCTTCTATCAGTCTTCAGCTCATCATACTCTAATCCAGGTTTAAGCCTCTAGGACTGGTATCACCTGTATATTTTCTCAAGACTTTTGGGCTGAGAACAGGAGGTGTAATCAAAAACTGCAGAAAGAAGTATGCAATACCTGTTTATTTGCAAAAAGAAATCTCTGAATTTTATACTTTCATTTTACATTGCCAGTCACAGTAGATCACAGGGCGGTGCAACACAGATCTCCCTCCCTGGGGTTCTTTGCTCCTGCTCTCTAATCCTTTTCCAGCCTAGGGAGAGTGACCATGCCCATTTGTCAGAGAAATCAGACAGTGTTTCTCCAAGACAGATTCAGGGGAACCCCTAGACCCTGCTGTCTTCCTATTACATATCAACATTGCTTACTTCTATTAAAGAAGAAAACCATGAGCTTTGATTTGAATAGATGTTCCAAGAAGTCCAGATTGATAATTTCATACTAGAAACATTCATGGCCTTTGAGGACTACTCAAGAAATGTTGTCGATCATTTCATATGAATCTTCTGGTAAGAAAAAGTAGACACTGCGAGCTCAATTGCCATTGGTTCCTAATCCACAAGTCTGGGTTTTGACACTGTTCAGTGCCTTTTGTGTAAGCCAGCATCTAGGGTGCTTTTCATTCTGGTACAGGCCACTTAAGTTTAGTTGCTTAGTTTCATATTTTCATGATTTACTAAACTGAAGGAACCCATCTATTTTGGCAAATATTTGAGAAATTCATTGCATTTCTTTGTGCCTTCATCTTCCTACTGATAATGGGTACCCATTGATGTCTTCACTAATTGCATGAGGCTGAGGACGTGTCATAAAGATATTCTGTTTTCAACTTGCATCCTAAGAGGCAACCCCTCTGTTATTGTTTGAATAAGTGTCTCCCAAGATTAAAGGCTTGATGCACAAGCTGTGGTGTCATTGAGAGGCATGGAAATTTCAGAGATCAGAGTAACTTGGATGTCTGAGTCATTGGAGGAGTGCCTTTGAAGGGGATTGTGGGACGCTCATCTCTTCCTCCTTCTCCCTGCTTCACAGCTAAAGTGAGTTGAAGAGCTCCTGCCAGAATATGACCCTTCCCTAATTTACTGTCTCAACACAGGCATCCGAGCTGTGCAAGCTGACCGTGGAATGAAACCTTGGAAACCATGTGAAAAACTTAATTGTTTTCTTATATTTTTATTTTATGAGATGTGTTATTACAGTGTGGGTAAACAGAGAACATAGGACAAGATTTTTAATACATGTTGCTGGGGAAATAGGATAACTACATGCAGGTGAATGGACCTAAACTCTTACTTGCTACATTAAATAACATTAACTGAAAATGGATGAAACTCTGACATCATGCCAGAAATTACGGAAGCAGTAGAGGACAACAGATGGATAGTATTTCAGGGCGTTGAATTGGGCAGAGGAATTTTTGTAGAAGACTCAAAAAGCACTGAGAAAAGTAGCAAAAAGAGACAAATGAGCCAGTGCAACTAAATACTGTTTGATCGGTCAAGCTTTCCACGCTGACTCTCTAAGGATTCATCAACTGTTTGTTAAATTTTCTACTCCATTACAGGCTTCAGATGAGCTGTCTGATAGTGGACAATGTGGAGCTCTCGGTTCAGCCTGCTCTCCACATATTAGTAGCAATGTTGTGTATGGAGGAGACTAGCAGATGATCCCAGTATGACTGCATGAGTAGCATCGTTACCTCACACACAAAAAATATCATGTGTGCCAGGTTTTAAAGAGAAGAGCATAAAACACCTACTTGATTTTTCTTCTATGCATGATTTTTTTTCTTTTTTTAAATATGTTGGCATTTTATTTTATTTTATTTTATTTTTTTTAATGTCCCCTTCAATCTCCTTTTTCAGACTACTGTAATTGTCACTGTAGAATTCTTTCACATCCTTGGTTAGGTTAATTTCTTTTTTTGTAAATTAATTTTTTTTATTTTAAAGATAGTAAAGTACAACAGAACATAACAGAATAAAGTTAATCAAAACAAAGCAGTAGGACTATTTACTGACACTAGTGAAACTGAATTTAAGTAACTGTAATTTCCAAACATTATGAGAATTAAATGGAAGGTTAACTCATATTTATGCATTGACTTTCTCTGTCATGAGCTCTTAGTAATCTCACTTATTAGCTCTAAGATATCATTCAAGTTCCATTGAGCTTTTTAAACATGAATTGCTATGTCTTATATGAAACTAAAATGTAACAGGTGCAACTGAAATTAATATTTCTCACAAGAATTACAAATGATCAATAAGCCCATGAAGAAAAGTTCATTGTCTCTGGGTAGTAGAGAAATGCAATTTAAAACAACCCTGAGATCCTATCTAATTGCAGACAAAATGGGTATAATCAACAGTCTAATACTTAAAATTCTGGTGAAGATATGTGGGGAAAGGAGGCATTGCTCATCCTTGGTGCGAGTGTCAAATATACAATAAATACTATGAATAGGAAGGGGAGCTAGGTCACGGGAGGAGAAACAAATGAAGGGAAAAGAAAAAGAGAAACATAGACAAAGTTTTATAAGTAAGGTAGGGAAGAGAGGTTGAAGGAGGGGAGGGGAACGGACAAAAAGAAGAATCAAGATATAAATGTGACAGTACATATGCAAAATGAACTCAAAACTTAATGAAAAACTTCCTGTCTCCACAACACTGCAGTTTGAGGCTGCTCCTCACAGCAGAGATGTTAATAGTCCATGGTAACATTGGAAAATGGAGATATCAAGGCTGCACAGACTGATGTAATATATACCTGAAACCATCCTGGGGGTGTGAGACCTGGCTTTCAAAACAAGGGCTTTTTTGATAAAGTGAAAAATGAACTTGTCCATGGTGGCACATGAAGGTATTCCCAGGAATCCATCGGCTGAGGCAGGATGATTGCCACTATTTTGAGGCCAGCCTGGACTACAAAGTGAGTTCAAGGTCAGCCTGAACTACACAGCAAGACCCTATTTCAAAAAAGAAAGAAAGAAAGAAAGAAAGAAAGAAAGAAAGAAAGAAAGAAAGAAAGAAAGAGAAAGAAAGAAAGAAAGAATGAAAGGAAGGAAGGAAGGAAGGAAGAGAGTGTGCACTGCAAACAATATAACTTGTAGACATATGAGAGGTGTATAGTAGCCTTAGTTATTCCATAATCAAAGAAGTGTCTCCCCTTAAGCCCCATGGTACTCTGGGCATCAGGTCCTTGGTCTGGATGGAGAGATTGTGGTTCAGAGCCAGTGGAATCAAGAATCCACCAGGAACCAAGGGAATGATCTCTAGAAGGATGGAAGGGACCTAGAGAATCATTTTCTGCACCTGCAGGCTCATTCACAGACGTGACTTCTACTGACTGAGGTGTAGTCCAGGCAGAGCTAAGTGAGGAACTTTATCTGAGCTCCCGGGTCAGGGAGGGGAGCAGAGAGGATTGGGGTACACTGAGGGTTCAAGGTGAGGGGAGACAAGGGACTGAGGAAGCCCTACTCCAGAGGAAGGACCAGCAAACTCCCCAGATCTACGCCTCTTGTGAGCCCTTGACCACGCAGTGCCTGAATTATTCTAATGAGCTTCAAACTCTGTGCATCCTGGTAGGTGGACACAGAGTCTCAGGGGATAGGATCAGGTCCACAGAGGAAGGTGGTTCCAGCTCATCCAGGATCCAAGAGGCTGCACCCCCAGTGAAGGCAGAGGTGACCTTAGAAATTCCCTTTCATTCCTTCTATGAACCCTGGGAGACCCCGGGCACATGGCCAGGTGTGACATCCACTGACCGCAGTAGTGGCTTTGGTTCTGTGCTGCTGAGGTTCTGTTTTGAGGAACGTGCTTCTGGTGAGGGGAATTGTGTGGGTGACCTCAGTCAGGGCTCAAGGTAACAGGCAATGGCGGGAACACAAAAGCTCGCCACTGAGGGAGGGCCACCCCCAATCAAGTTCCACCTCTGTAGCAAGAGCTTTGCACGCCGAAAAAGCATTGTTAGTTGGTACTTTGTTCTGTTCTGCTTGGTTAGGTATGGTTTGGTTTGATTTCCTTTTGTTTTGTTTTGTTTTATTGTTGTTTTGTTTTTGGGTCACAGTCTCGCTATGCCTTTCTCGCTGCCCAGAATGCTCTCAAACTCACAAGGATCCTCCTTCTTCAGCCTTCAGATAGCTGGGATTACAGTCATGCGCCACCATTCCTGGCTCACTGGGACCACATTTGGCTCAGCGCACCCATACTGTAGTGTAAGAGCTGAGGTCTGAGATTCATGCGTTATGAGGGAAGAGTGCACAGGACCTGGGATCCGGGAGGTCATCACGTGGGTTTTTGAAGGGCTGACCAAAGCCTGAAGGGAGAAAGAATCTGGGAACATTCTGCAGAAGGGCATTTCCTGCCATGCAACACGCTGTGTGGAATTCTCACGACAGCGCCACCTTTGGCCTCCATGGGAACTGCATGCAGAGTCAAAGTTTGCTTTGCTTTTTTCCCTCAGGTCCTTTCTGCAGCTGAAAGGAAGGGAGAGGACTTGAGCTCAGTGAGGGCAAGCTGTGGAACAGGACTCTGGGGAAACTGGAAAGACTCACTCCAGAGCTAGGGTCTCCCAGCAGTGCAGCAAAGCCTCTGCTGCCTGCCCTCACCATGTGCTGCTTAATTCTCAGGAAAGCACCCCTGTTCCCACTGTGGGACCTGAAAGCAGAGTCAGAAGACACTAGCTGCAAAGTCAGTAATTGCATATATATATGTATATACAGCTGCGTAGATTTGTGTGCATATGTTTGCATGTTTATATATATGCATACAGGTGTTTACAGTGATGTACTGGTGTGTAAATTTGCAAATATATATATATTTTTTCAGTACCTAGTGATAACTATCACATATGTATACAGTGCATCTAAATATTGATACATATTCTTACTACATAATTATTATGAGCCACATTGGGACTTTCTTTTTTTTTGTGCACTTCACATTTCCACATTATTCATGTGATTTCCTCACTCTCTGTCTCCTTCCCTTTATCTCGCTTCCCTTCTCATATACTAAAGGTCGACAAGGCTATTCGCTGTTAGCAATCTTTTATTTGCCCTTTATTTACATTTAAACCATGTCGTATTTCAGTTTGTGTGTCTGATTAATTTCCCTAGACATATTGGCCTCTAGGTGCACCCATTTGCCCATGGTGACCCTTGTTATTAGACAGTAGACCTGCATTTTATATACATAAGTTCATTATCCTTAATCTGTCCTCTGTTGGTGGAAATAAGGGCCAATTCCAAGATTTGGTTTCTGTATATCATGCTGCTGTAAACATGGATATAAATGCGTAAACTTACCATCATGTCTTCAATTATATCACAAAGATAATTAGGAGGAGACTATCTGGGTTGAATGTAAATTCTAGTGCTGTTTTCTAGAGTCTCCTGACTGATTTTCCTAACGTTGTACCAGTTTACACTCTCCCCGAAAATGAAAAAGGGTTCCTTTCTTCCCAGACTTACCACCATTTGCTATTATTGGATGTCTTGAATGTAGACATTCATTCTGCAGTGAGATGGAATCTCATTGTTGCTTTAGTTTTCATTTCATGAGTGTCCAACAATACTAAACACGTTTTCAGCAATTTCTTGGCCATTTGTACTACATCTGAGAACTATCCATTCCTTTAGATGACCGTCTCTGCAACGGGTCTCAGTTCGGGTGGCCTACTCTTTCTTTTCTCCTTTATATATTCTAGATGTTAGTGATTCGTCAGAGGAGGGCTACCTGGCAAAAGTCTTCCTATTTTGTAGGTCATTTGTTTATTCCATTCATTGTTTGTTTTGCAGTGTTCAAGCTTTTAATTGTATTTAATCACATTTGCTGTTTCTCGGTAACTGGCGTTCTGTTCTGAATGTTGTTGTCCACAAGTGTCTTTCACAGCGTGACAAGCTTCTCCAGGAGAATCAAAAGCATACCATCTTCCCATTCAATTCTGCTTTTATGCTGTTGGCAGCAGTCCTCAGCGGGGTCTTCCACGCCCAGAACCACACTCACTCAGTTCAGCTGTGTGTCCCAAGTTGCCCACAAGTTAATCCACCACAATTGGCATGTTGGAACTAGTGCCCAAGCCTAGTCTGTTGGGACATCTGGAGCCAGAACTTCCAGTATAAAAATCCAGTAACATTTTTGTCTGCAAAATTGGCATGGTCTTGAAGACTAAAATGGAAAAATAAAAAGCATTGATTTAGGTGTGAAGTTTCTTAGCAGGACTTGTTAAACACAGTTTCTGTTATTAGTAACAATTGAGAGAAAAATTAGAGCAGAAATACTGATTCATAAAGTACAGCATAGAGTATGGGGGTGAACTGGGTTACAGAAGCTGCTGAACTTTCAGTGGGTTATTTCCCAATAAGCCCATTGTAATTTTAAAATATTCTATGTCAAAAATGTATTTCTTACACCTGACCTGCCAACAACATAGCTTGGTGTAGCCTTCCTTGAATGTGCGCAAAACATTAACCAACTGTAGAGAAAAATCAGATGACACAAAATCTGTTTCATAAGGGTTGAATGTCTCAAGTAACTAATTAAATACCTGTATCCAGTGAAGTGCACTATAGCATGTTGTGGTTCCATTGTGACCAGAAGTTGGGAGCTGTGGCTCCTAGCATATGAGAGGATGCTTCTGCATGGGGCTACCACATTGAAAAAGGCAAACCTCAAGAGTACGATTTCTACTTAGCACATATCATTTTCACGCCATTGAAAAGTAGGAAAATCATAAGTTAAACCACTGTTGCTGGTTTTGTGTTTTGTGCTGGGTCAAACCCAGAGCCTTGTGCATGGTACGAATACAATGAGCCAAGGAAAATCCGTATACTCCAAACTCAGCAGATTTTCTGTCTTGCCTACTGAAGCCTTTAGAGCTTTTTTGTTGCTAAAAATCTAAAGTTTAATAGTCATTAAAAAGATAGAGGGCCCTCATGCCCTGTTCCACACTGATGCCACCACCCACCCTGGTACCACAGCACTCACATGGGAAGCAGGAGGAGAGAGGATCCACGTGCCTCACTCTCCACTGTGCCACCACTTGCCTGGGCTCATGTGACTCACACGGGAGAGGAGTAGAGTGGCCAAACTCCCAAATCCCAGCTAGCTCTATTGCTGGGTTCACCACAACACAGGGAAGCAGAGGTGACAACCACAAGATAGACCTGATCAGAGACAAGAGCAACACCCAGGAAGAGAGTTTCACTCCAAGACTGAAATGTTACCTCACTACAGAGTGCAAGTGAGAGACAGCCAGGGGAGAAAGGCTTGGAGAGGGTGAGAGCTGAACAGAGATCTCTTGGAAGGCCCAGGCTTAAGCCAGGAAGATCATTGGGCCTGTAGACTTTTGTGGGAAGCCAGGTTTGGTGGGTGTAAGCTTCAGAGGGAGTGGTCTTGAAGGAGAAGATAATTATTGTAGTGGTATGCTTGAGCTCTTGCGCCACTGCCTACACCCAGCAGAAATTAGTGATCTGAATTACTGTAGGTCAGTACATGAGTGGCCCCAGTGTCTTCACTAAAATCATAGACCTCTCTTTTCTAGTTAAGGGCAGTTCATGAGTGGGTTCCTAAGATTTCTCAATATCTGGCTGATACTGGATGCCATTGTTGTGGCTGAGTTTACTATAATAACCAATAGCCAAGGTGACATCATAATTGTTGTCAGTTTTATCTTTATGCCAATAACTGGAATGCCTGGGGGTCATAAACAATACTTTAGCTTACTCCCAACAAATGGTTTGCTGGCCCAAAGAAGCCACTAACCTCAGCACAAAACAAACAGATAGAAACTTGAAAAGACAAGACAACAGAATGCCTCTAAAAGCCCCAACTCTCCTCAAACTGATTCAGAGGGCACAGAGTGGAAGGAAATCACAGGCACAGAGCACAAAGTTCTGAAAGAGTATCAGTGAGGGCAAAAACAGTTTAATAAGGCACTATGGGAATTTAAAGATGACTAATCATATAATGACTCTAGTAAAAAATGTTTAATGAGTCTACTGAAGACACTAATAAAAACCTAGTGGAGCTAAAGAAAGAGCTGCAAAACATATATTCCCATCATAGAAGAGAATGGGAGTCCATTAAAAAGTTCCAATTAGATATCCAGGAGATCAAAAACACAATTGAAAGTGTGGGTGTGGTTAACAGAAGTGACCAATGTGGAGACAGAGTGTCAGATCTAGAGGAGAGAACTGTGGTCAATGACAATTAATGAGTGATACATTAAAAACAACAAGAAACTATGAAAAATGGATACAACATCTGCTAGATGATGCAAAGATGACTACTATAAAAGCAAGTGGAGTTGATAAAATTTAGAAGACATCACAAATGGCATCAAAAACCTGTTCACAGAAGTAAGTGCAGAAAACCTTACAAAAATGGAAAAATTGACATACAAATGAATGAGGCATATAGAACCCTGATAGCTATAACCAGAATAAAGCCACTCCATAACACACGATAACTAAAATATCAGAAATACAGCACACAGTCAGAATCTTAAGGGCTGCTAGAGGAAAGCAACAAATCATCAATAAGAAAACCCATAGAATTACAACAGTCTTCTCAACACAAACCTTAAAAACAAAGAAAAACTTGGCATGAAGTATCTCAAATTCTACAAAAAAAAAAAAAAAAAAAAAAAAAAAAAAAAAAAAAAAAAAAAAAAAAAAAAAAAAAAAAAAAAAAAAAAAAAAAAAAAAAAAAAAAAAAAAAAAAAAAAAAAAAAAAAAAAAAAAAAAAAAAAAAAAAAAAAAAAAAAAAAAAAAAAAAAAAAAAAAAAAAAAACAAAAAAAAAAAAACAACCCACAAATTCCAACCTGGACTATTATAGCATGCAAAATTATCTTTTAAAATTATCTTTAAAAATTAATGGAGAACCCAAAGAAACTCACAACCACGAAACCAACACTTCAAAATTATTCTAGTAGACAATGACACTAACAATGCAAAAAGGGCCAAGAAAGTTCGTGAATCAGGTAGGGCTAGCAATTAAGTAGAAGGGAATGAAAACAAAATAGCAATAGAAAATACTACAATGACAGGAATAAGTCAGTGCCTATCAATTGTAACTATCAATGTGAATTATTCATCTTGCCAATCAAAAACACAAATTAGAAGAACGAATCAAGAAACAAAATCCACCAGGATGCTGTAGAAAAGAAAGTCAAAACTCAAAAAGAAATTCACAACACAAGAAGAAATTAATAGGCTAAAAATCAAATGATGGAAAACAATATTCCTTGCAGTGGGAAGCCAAAACCACGTAGGAGTAGCTATCCTGTTTTCAGGAAAAATGGAGTACAAGCAAAAGCTGATGAAAAGAGGCAAAAAAAGATATTACATATTGGTTAATGGAAGTACTCAATAGGCAGAAATACAAATTATAAATATATACGCACCAAACCATGGCGAAGCCAACTTCATAAAAAAGATGCTAATAGACATAAAAGATCATATAAACATCAGTGCAATTATAGTGGTGAACCTTGTTATATAATGTAACAAAAAAGTCAACTAAATAAAAAATAAAGAAATATCAGAGTTGAACCAAATCTATCAACAAATGAACTTAATAGATATATAGAGAGTGTTCCACCCCAAAACAACAGAATACACATTCTTTTCAGCAGCACATGGTCCTTTTCCAAAATAGACCACATACTAGCTAATAAAGCATGCCTAACTAAATGGAAAATAATTGAAATTTTACCATGCATATTATTAAATAATAGTGCAATGAAACTAGAAATCAATAGCAAAAGAAACCACAAAAATATGAAAATGTATGGATATTAAAATACACTATTGAATAATGAATTGGTCACAGAAGAAATTAAAATAAGAAGTAAAAAGTTCCTAAAATTAAATCATAATGCCATTGCTTCATACTAAAACTAACAGAACATAACGAAAGCAGTCTTAAGAGGGGGATTTCCAGCTGTGAATGCCCACATCTAAAAAACAGAACAAGCCCAAATAAATAACTTAATAATGCATCTCAAGGACTTAGAGAAAGAATAACAATACAAATTCAGAGTTTGTGCAAGTTAGAAAATTATAAAGATCAGATCAGAAATCAGTGAAATGGAGACTAAAAGTACAATACAAAGAATCAATAGATTGAAGATTTGGTTATTTGAAAGAATAAACAAAATAGACAAACCCTCAGCCAGTCTTACCAAAAACAGAAAAGACACAAATCCATGCAATTAGAAATGAAAAAAAAAAAGTTGAAACCACAATGGACAATGCCGAGATTCAGAAAATTATTACTGTTTCACAAACATATATGCCAAAGAATTGGACAAATCAGAAGAAATTGAGAGGTTCATAGATACATATGAATTACCAAAACCTAAACAAGAAGGCTTAAAATCCAATACCAGGAAATGAAATTGAAGCAATAATTAAAAACAATCCAAGAACTACCGACAAAGAAAAGCCCAGGACCTGATGGAGTCACAACCAAATTCTACAAGAAGGGGCCAGAAGGTACCCCTGCCCGGACCACAGAGAGGTGGAAAGTCTGGGCGGGGCCACGAGGCTGGGGCTGCTCCCTCAGTGCTGTATCACTGGTCTCAGTGAGCTGAAGGCCTTGGCAGGCGGGAGGTGGAGCGAGGAGAGCAGAAACAGGATCCCGAGCCGTGCCTGGAGTCTAGCTGAGGGCAAAGCAAACTCCCTCAGCTCGACACCCAGGACCACAGCCTCAGCCTGTCCCTTTGTCACCTGCCATCAGACCCAGGGAACACAGGTGGAATGGATTCACCTCTGTCCCTCTTTGAATATCTCATGCAGATAGGGCCATGGTTTCAAGAAGGTGGCCTCAGGTCATCCCAGGGCGAGTTGAAGGCATAAGCATTTATCAGGATAAGGGGGAGCAGGTTCCCTTTCCTAGGGCTCTTGAAGCCAACTGAAATTTCCTGCCTCTAACTGTAGCCTCCATACAGCTGTGTCCAGATGTGTGTCCCCTTGTCTTTGTCCCCCCTCTCAGGAAGGGAGAAACTTTTCCTAGAGTTTGTCTCTGGCCAGAAGAGAACTAGGTTCCAGGCCCTACTCGAGGACAGTTGATGGCCTGGAGTGAGCAAAGAGGTGACCATTCACCCAGAAGTGTGGGGAACTCATGCATCCAGCTCACCCCTCACGTGAGTGCTGGGGGCCCAGGTGTGTGCTTGGAGTCTGCAGCCTGAGGGGCCTTCTCTGTTTCTTCCAGGAACTCCGGGATCCAGACGGTGAAAGTTTCCTTGGGAAGCAGCGTCCTCAGCTCACACAGCAGAGTAGTCCCAGGCAGCATCAGGAGTCAGGGTGAGGTGCAGCTCCGATGTGAACCTACAGTTTCCCCTGTGCCTGAGCACGCACTGTGTAGTTCCTGGACTCCATATACTGTACTGACTTCCCGAGAGCCTGGCCCTATGCACTGCATCTGCAGCCTGAGCAGGAACCCCACTTTACCTCCAGGATCACTGAAACAAGGGTGGATGAGAACAGGTGTCTGGGAAGTCATAAAGCATCCCACAAAGGGAAGACTTTTCATGGGACTTTGGGAGAGCAACAAGTATCTGAATTTGTTCTGAGAATACTAATCATCTCCGTTTCTCCTCCAGGCTTTGGAGTCTTCAAGAACAAGGTTTTGCTGCCCACACAGAACATCACGATGCCTCATGGTCAGGGGAGCCAACAGAGAAAGCGCAGCAGAGGCCGTCCTGGCCCAAGAAATGCACCGGTCCTCATGGGTGTGCAGGGTCTCAAGGATGAGAAGGAAGCCGCAGCCACTGCTTCCTCTGCATCTTCTTCCTCCTACAGTCTGACTGCAGCCACATAAAGAGGAGAACCTGGCTCTGGAATACCAAATTGTCCTCCAAATCCTCAGGGTATCCCCCACCCCGTCACTGCCATGGCTTCTGACGAAAGCAGTCAATGCTGTGAGGGCTCCAGTAGGCAAGGAGAAGGCGTTCCGAGGCCCTCAAAGGACAGGGATGCCCCTCAGGTCATGCAAGATGATCCCCTGTATTTCAGGTTAGATAAATTGGTGCCCATTCTGCTCCAGAAGTATCAAAAGAAGGAGCAGATTGGCATGGAAAAATGGTGCACACTGTGGACCATAATTACCATGAGCACTTCCCTCTGATCTCTAGGGAACTCTGTGAGTGCGTGTGTCTGAGCTTTGGCATTGAGATGAGGGAAGTAGGTCCCCCTGGTCACATGTATGAGCTTGTCCTCGTCTTGGGCCTCACTTATAATGGGATGCTAGATAAAGAGGTCCAGATCATTCCCAAAGCAGACCTCCTGACACTCATCCTGAGTACAAGCATTATGAAACACAACTGGCTCAGTGCAGGGGACCTCAGGACACTACTGAGATACAGGAAGGTATTAGGTGAGAGGGTGCGTGGTGTTTTTGGAAATCCTTGGAAATTCATCACAGAGGATTCGGTTTGGGAAGAGAACCTGATGTACCAGCAGGTTCCTAACAGTGATCCTGCTCGCTGTGAGATCCTGTGGGGTCCCAGGGCCCTTGCTGAAACCCCCTAGATGAAATTCCTACAGCATACATTCAGCCTTGATAGCACAGACCCCAGGTCTTACCCACATCTCCATGAGCAGCTTTGAGAAGGGAGAAAGGTGTGTTCAGGGCCCCTGAGGGGCAAGCTGCGTGGCAGGGACAGCGTGTTCCACAACCATGTTACTGCTTAGTTCCACCCCATGTGACATGAAGCCCAGTCTCATTTTATGTTTCCGTTACTAGGCTGTTTTTTATACAGGGAAGGTCAGGGAAGTGGGTTGAAAGACCATGTGTGACATCTCACTGTCTGTTCCTTTTGGATTATTTGGATATTGTCATGTGTTTCCTTTACGACTTTTTGAAATCTTAGCCCTTTTTTGTGACTTTTAAGTAGCTCTCAAATCTTCAGTGAAGAATGGAATGAATCTCATATGTACTTTTATCTTTCTGGGTTTGTATTTGATTGTGATTTCTGCTGAGAATGTGATTTTGTGTGACACTGGTCACAATTTTATTGAGCTTTTCTATTCCAAGTGTAACAGTCTTTCCTGTCTTTTTAGACAAATGGAGAAAATTTCTTCTTTCGCAGTCAAATAGAATAGGGCTAGAATTTCCTTGGAACTGTGTAAGAATTTCACTTTGATTTAGATAGAGACTAGAAATAGAGACAAGTATGAAAATCTATTCTGTGATTCTTACTTTCTTTTCCCTACTGTTCTGTACAGCTAAAAATAGGAGTATACCTAAATTTGCCTGGTTTAATTAATTATATTTGGGAAGTTCATTGTCAATAAAGAATCCATCCTTTGAAGCCACCTTTACTCCAAATCTTCATTGTATGTGCATCCTTTGGAAGGTGCTGTGTCTGGGGTGGAGATATGAGTAAACTAGACAGAGCATGATCAAACCTATCCCATGGGATGGTTGGACAACAGTACCTTCTGTGCTGGGTGATAGAGAGTTGTCTGCAAGGACCTACAGGGCAGGTAACAGTGCAGCAGTGTAGCTGGAGAGAGGAGCGTAGCGGGCTTTAGCCCTGGGTGAGTACTAGGACATAGATGTTTGGGGCTGGGGTTGACTGCAGTTCCTGCTGCAGGAGTTGATTTAATGCATTGGAAAGAGGGCCCAGGCCAGACCCTCAGAAGAGGTGTTTTGGACCTGAGGTTATAGCCTGAGAACATGGACGACTTCTCTGATCAGAGCTTTTGGACAGTTGGAGAAGCTGAGAGGAATCCTTGCTTAGAACAGCTATGAGAAGAATGCTCCTCCACTGGACACTAAACAGTAGAATTACTCCGCACCTCTGCAAGGCTTTCCTGAGAGATAAGGGTGACAGTGGAAGTGTGTCCCTAAAGTCCCTGGGCAGGTGCTCTGCTCTCTGCTGGGAGTGTCCACATTCCAGGGTCTTGCAGTGCCAAGTTGACTCTTTTCCTGGGGACAATGTCACGTTTTGAGTCCACTTTGCCTCAACAATCTTTCAAGACGGACAGGAGGAGGTGTCCAGTCACAATGACCATTTGCACAAGTGTTCAGATTCCTGCTTGACTGAGGACTTGTCTCTGCAAAGCTCCTTCTCAGTGTTCACAATCTTCATCCCTGTCTTGTACTGGACTCAACTGGGTCAGCTCTCAATTGTTCCATTCTGCAGGAAGTTTTTGATAGTAATATCAGGACATGTAATTTTTTTGAAGTTTCTTAGAGTTGCAATTTAGCTCAGATGGCCTTGTCACTGGATTGTCCTGGTATTGAGTCATAATTTTCATTGAGACCTCAAGCCTAGGTTTTTGGTAAAGGTGATATGAATGAAAATATTTCTTGCGGTGTAAGAGAAACTGGCACAGATGAGATACTTTCTTCACTCAAACTCCAGGAGCTGTGAATTAGTCCCAGGATGGACAGACAACTCAAACAGAATTTTTGGAGAAATAAGATGATACAATAGCAGGTTAAGGTTCTACTAGACCCAGATTTTTAATCAAGTTTCAGTACACAGTATTTCTAACATTCTGTCAGGTGTTTTAAAATGAAAGCCATGAATCCAAAGACAGGAGAAAACTGCCAACCTGCTAAAATTGGAGGTTATTTTGAAGGGAAACTCAAACAAATCCTAGTGAGTGATAACCAAGAATGACTCATGGTAATGTGACTGATAACATATCTAAAGCCCTCAGTCCTGAAGTAGGCAGCATTTGGAAATGCTGGAGGTCTCCTTGCCTGCCTCACCTCAATAATTCCTCCCAGAGCAGAAGAGAAATTTACCTTAACGAATCACATCTGCTGCAATTGGTTCCACATCTACTTTGTAACTACTTACAGTGACAGTGCAAGTCCTCCCTCCCTCACAGCTTGCCTTCCCACTTTTTCAGCCATGAGACCACTGCAGACCACTCGTCCTTAGGAAGGGTCCTTGGAGGATCCTGTGCCACGGGAATCCTAGCAGTGCCCCGAGGTATTCATGACAGCCATTTCTACAGGTGGTGCTGCAGGATCCCTGGATTAATCCTCACCCCGTGGCCCCAGGGCACACAGACCTCTGTGTTAGCACACCTAGAAGGTTCAGCCAGGCATGTTGCTCATTTTGAGGGGAGCCAGCTGATTCTGTGCCTTGAGGTCCCTGGTCAGGAGCCGGCCCAGAGCTGCCAGCAGGGTCTCCTTCATGCTGCCCACTCTGGCTGGTTTCTGAGAGCACCGGTCATTTCTGTGACACTTGCAGTGTCCTCCCCAGTGTGAAAGGAAGGTGATGGCCCAAATCGCTCAAATGCCTGTGCTGACTGGAGGCTTCCTTGCCCTGCTGCTGTGCCCCCTTGAGCTACTCTCTCCTGGACCTCACCACAGACTGCCCAGGTTAGAGCATTGTTTGCTCTATGTCCCTACTGCCACCGGCTCAGGCCAAGACAGGACTCGGTGTTTATGGCAACAAGCATCTATCCCCATATGAAGATCCCTGGGAAGAACTGTGTTCTGAAGTTCCTCCTGTAGGTTTCCAGAGCACCTGAGCTGTGAGCCCAACACAAATGTGCCATGAAGACATTTTTGTGTTCCGCCTGAGACCCGGTGAACAGACTCAGGTTTAAAATCTGTGCTGAGGTCAGGAACTCTGCAGCAGTGTGCAGGGATGAGCTGTGATTTGAAGAGACACGTGTAAGAATTTCAAACTGCTGATTTCATAGCCGAAATGTTCCTATCCTTGGGTCCTACTCCTCAAGGAGTCTGGTGGATCTTTTCCTAAAGCAGTTCTCATGAGAAAGCATAGTGTACGAATACTGTACCCTCTATCACCACTGGCTCCTAATGCTTGAGACTGGTCCACTGCTGTTCCAGAGTGCCCTAGGTCTTAGTCAGCACCTCTGCTGCTATTGGTCATGGCATAGAACACTGAAGTTACTATGCTTAGCTTCATTTCCCCGTAATACTAAACCAAAAGCTGCCATGAATCCCAATAAAGAAAATATCTGACCCTAGCTCTGAGGAGATGGAAAGACACGTTTGCCTCAAATCCTCATCTCAAATTACGGAAGTGAGGAAAGTTCTTGCCTAGTTCAGAAGAGATGGAGGGGAAGCACAGACAGGTAATGCTGATCTGCAGCCCTGTCTTATCGCTTCCAACTGTCCTCATCTAAGCCTCCTCTAAAGCAGGCTCCAGCCTCCTGGGGCTGGTGGCATCTGCATACATTGTCACGTTTTCTGAACTGAGGAGAGCAGGGGTGTTCATTATGAACTCAGCCAAGAGAAGTGTGGAGAAATTGATTATTTGTGTAAGAAAAATTCCTACTTTTATACATATATTTACATTGTGGTCACAGTGGCTCACAGGGAGATGTAACACAGACCTTCCTCCCTCAGGGTTCTCTGCTCCTGGTCTCCCACCCTCCCCAGCCTATGAAGAGTGACCCTGCCCGGGTACCAGAGAAACCAGGCTGGGTGTCACCCACACAGTGTCATGGTTATGAACAGGACCCCTATCTCTTCCTACTATGTAAGAACATCATTGCCGTTTTAGGAAGAAGAGTGCCATTAATGTGACAGGACTGTGACTCCTGTCTGTGACTGCTGGTACTAAAGCAGGAGTATCAAAGGCCCGCAAGTCAAGGGTGGGGAGGGCAGCTCAGTACTACAGCACTAGTCTTGCACATGTGAGATCTACTCTTTAAGAAATCCTTTCGCTAGTGATGAAAAAGAAGTGTCCAGATGTTGAGTAAGCATTAATCTTGCTATGACTCTCATTATTCTCCTGATGGAAGTACTCTTCTTGGAAACTGAATACACTTAGAACTGTCCAAATGGGACTCAACCACCTCATATCACCATGTAGTAGTAAAATTTGCATCATGTTATTGAGAAGCTACAATTTTAATTAAATTTATATAGCTTTATATAAATGCAAATAAGTAAACTTTATTGGAGAGCACAAGGGATGTAGTTCAGGATCTAAATTTGTGGGGCTGGGAGTAGAAATGCCTATGGAAGACACAGGAAGTTCTAAGAAGTAGGTTTATTCCATAGCTCAGTTCAGGAAACCTGTATTCTGCTTTTTGCTTGCAGGTGAGTATAGTACATCTAGAGTGCATTTTACTGAGAAAGATGAGAGCAATCACTCCAGGTCATCACTTTTTTGTTTGCAACCCATTTACACTTTGAAGTAGTAATTCCATTGTTCTAGAGCAACAGCAGCTCCTGGGGGTGCAGTATGAGAGGGATCTCCTATCGGTGCCCAGTGAGTACCTGCCTTGCTCTATGTGGAATAGGGGCTCAGGGGACCATAAAACATATTCTCAGTTCACAAATCTAGCTTCCTAGAAAAATTCTTTTAGTGGAGCCACATAAAGTTTTACAGATAAAGGTAGTCGGGACACATATTTCACCTCTCACAATTTCAAATAAAAAGTGGCTCTGCCCCCTCTGTGATATAATCATCCAAAGAAGGCAGGGTTATCTGTATGAGGATTGCTGTAACACTGGGGGTTTAGCAGTGATCCTTGTTGCTGGCAGGTTAAACAGGAGGCAGCAGCAGTAGCTGCATGAGCCTGGATGACTGAGATCCCTCACTGGTGACCTCACACAGAGCGTGCATCCCTTCCACCATGGCTACTTTACACATCAGGCCGCTGTGCAATACTGATGCTGTCGGTGATAGGGGCTGGCAGGTATCAACTGCTCAGTTCTTTCTATGATGAGTGTTCAGTGACTCTTGGTCATGTGTGCTCTGTCAACATCAAGATGGAGCACGAATTTCTTCACATTCCGTGCCTTTTCCCATAGGTTCATCAGCATACCTCTTTCCCCAATCCTGGTTGTCCCAATATTCCAATATTTTTTGTTCTGAATTTCTGAACATCCGTACAATGCATTTCCACTGTCCAAAGTTGCATATATATTGAATTCTTGAGCCCCTTTTTTATTTCACATAAAAGATAACAAATGTGCATTGTGCCTATCCCTTCCTACTGGGAGAAATTCTGCCTAGCACAGACTTCATTAACTTCCCTTGACCTAGGAGGTACCAGATTGAGAATCTTTTTCATCTTGCACCCTAACTCCAGCGAACCGACCTGCCAGGGTTTCATAAGTTCTCTCAATTGCTCATGGGTTAAAGACTGGGTACACAAGCTGGGGGATCACTGAGAGCTTTGGAAACTTCATAAATGGAATGTAGAGGAATGCTTTAGGTCATTGTGCAGTGGCAAAAAGAAACACCAAAACATCACCCAGGATTCGCAAGCAGGATTAATTAACACCCACGGGCTCTGAAAATTATCATTCACAAAATATCAGGCTCTGACAGGGGTGGGTTAGCATTTTAGTAGGGTCTGTGAGCACAGAAGCAGATTACTTGGCTGTTTATGATTCGTTCTTACAATATGCATTACAGTGACCACGTGTTTCTAAGAAACACAAGTGACAGGAACTGCAGCTGAAACAATTACTTGGGAAACTAACAAACTTAAGTACAGCTGCAGGGGAAGGGAGCATTTTCTCCTACAACTGGAGGAGCGCCCCTGAAGGGGACTCAGGGACACTGGTCTATTCTTCCATCTGCAGGCTACCCAGCTGCCATCAGGTGAAGGCCTCTTATGGAGAATATGTCCCACCCTAATTTACGGCTGCAGCATTTACCAAAGCTCTGCATACTGACTGTCAACTGGAAGCTCAGAAACTCTAAACCAGATTTAAATCCTCTGTCATATAATTTCATCATCTGCTAATATTGTTTTGTTACAGTTACAGTAAGGGATGAAAATAAGACAGTATTTTTAATATGTGGTGCTGAGGAAATTGGATATCTATATGAATGAATCTAGACTCCTACTTGCTAGGTTAAGTAACATTACCTCAAAGAAAAAAAAAAACCTCTGAAAGCATACCAAAAATGAAGGAACCAGTAGAAGAAAATAGATGGGTAATATTTTGTAGCATTGGATTTTAAAAAGGGATTTTTGCATTACACCTCCAAAGCAGAAATAGCAAAAGCATAAAGAAACAAATGAGCAAATAGAGTTAAAGTGTTTTAGCTCTCAAGTTTTCCACCCTGACGCTCTAAGAATTCATCAATGACTGCGTCATATTCCACCCCCATTACTGGCTTCACCGACTGTTCTCATTCTGGACGATGGTGAGCTGTATTTACACTGTGCTCTCTAGTTTTGAGGTAGTGATGTTGCATAAGGTGGAGATGAGTAGATGATCAAAGTATGATTTCACAAATCACATATTTTCTTTTGTACAAAGAGAATAGTTCCTGCTTGCCCAGTGGGTAAAGAGGGGGAATATAACAAACATCCCAGGTTTTCTTTCTATACTCTTATTTTACTGACACTATTGAAAATGATATTTAAATAATTTAATTTCTAAGTTTATAATAACTAGATGGAAATAAAATTTACATTTGTGTATTTAGTATGTTTTATTAAATTTCTTTATTAGTTCTAAGATAATTGTGACGTCTCTATAAGGTTTTTAGCATAAATAACTATGTCTGATGAGCAATTACAATTAAATAGGGCAACCGAAATTGATACATCTCAGAAGAAGTACAAATGGCCAATATATACATGAAGAAATGTGCATTGGCTTTGGCAGTTAAAGAAATAGAAGTTAAAATAATCCTGTGATGCCTTCTTATTCCGTAATCAACAGCGAGGTATTAACAATCACTAGTGATGATATGAAAAACAGGATGCCAGACTTTTTCAGACAGATGAGGAACCAAGATTGCAGTGAAGAAAAGTGCAGAAAAATTTTCTTTGGGCTAGCCTGGCTCAGAGAAGCTCGGGCTTCACAACTTCTGAGCCCTAAAGATCATGTCACAAAGGTCTTTATTAAATGTTTAGCAGGAAAACGAGCTTAAGTAAAGGCAGTTATTGAAAACAGGACTGGTTGATATCTGTAGTCATGAAGCTGGCCTCACTCGGGTAGGGAATCTGACCTAAGAGGAAGGGACTGGGGCAGGTGACACAAATTAGGGAGTGGCAAAGGAGGGGAAGGGGGAGAAGGAGCAGCTGTGGAGAACTGTGAAACCCTGTTCTTAGCATATCCAAGTGTGGCCAGGGAGGATGGAGGGAGCGGGGAGTGTGCAACAGAGAGCAGAAACTATTGTGCTATGCAGAAACAAGGGATCGCCCTTTAAAATACACCAATTGCTTCTTTAATGATAGAGAGAATAAGGCACAATTCAAGATTGTGTGTGTAAATGTGAACTAGAACAATTAGAATGAAATTTCATATGAAGATGGCTCACAAAATTAAAACTACAAATTAGGTTGGACACAGCTATTACCCTTTCAGGTGTCTTTGAGAAGAAGTTAAGGGACATTATATTATGGTGATACATCCATACGCATTTTTATAAAATCTGAACTCTGTATCGGCTACATCTTGGAAGCATCCTGTGACCTACATGTCCATCAACACCTGAATAGATAAATGTGACATTTATATGCAGCGGGGTAGGATTCTGGGGTATGGAAATATACATATATATCTAAGATGCATATCTAGGATATATTACTAGGAAAATTGATGCAAATTATGAACTTAAGTGAAGTAAATCAAGTCAAAAGCATTAGTTTTCTCATGGTTTCTTGAAAGAGAAATAGAAAAAAGAAGAATGGAAAGAAAAAAATCAAACAAAGATTTTGTAAATTGGGAGGTGAAGAAGGGTTGAAAGGAAGAGAGGGGAGTGGGATAAAATGAACTAAGCTTGTAGTGTACAGGTACAAATTCCCAGTGATGAATGTGGTCATTATGTATGATATATATGTACTAACTCAAAAATAAACTTACAAAAACTCAAAGAATAAATAATTTAAAAAATAAAAGAAAGGAGAAATAATACAAAATATGGAGATAGATCCTTTGCAAATAGGAAAGTGTTCTATGGATGGAGAGTGGTGGGAAATAGAAGAGGGAAGCAGCAGTAAAAATTAAGGCATGTATTGTACATGTACAAACACCCCATGATGAATGTAAACCCTTTAATTGTAAAGTTAGAAAAATTAAAAATAAATTTCTCGCCTCCATTTTGACAGCTGTGTGATTTGTGGGCCTTAGGGAGATGCAGAATGTGAATAGGGTC
>RJWM01029785.1:0-24078 GCA_004363535.1 Dasyprocta punctata | reverse complement strand
CCTGCTGGGTTCATGGCACCTGGGTTACAAATGCTTGTATTGCTGGATTGTTTTGCAGGCCTGGTGCCCACAGTCTCAGCATCTCTTTGGTAGATGACATTTTCTAGTGTAGTAAATAGGTGGGATTGTCTGTCTTGTCTATGAGCCCCAATATTATTGTCATTGGTTTGCTTAATTTTGTTTACTTTTTGTTTCCTTTTTTTTTTTTTTTTTTTTTTTTTTTTTTTTTTTCTTCATTTCACATCCTGTTCTCATTGGTTTTGTTTTTGGTTTATTTTTGCTATGGCTGATGGAATGGTCAACTATTCTAAAAGTAACTAGATATAATATAGTAGCTATTGTTTTCATAGTATCTCTCTCTGAAGTTCTATGCCTGTTCTACTGCTTTGTTCTGATTGTTCTGTTATCTTTTGTTGCATTTCACTATCTTTGAAATAAAAATTTTTTAAAAAAATTTTTCTTGATGCTATTGCAAATGGCATTTTTCTCTAATATCTTTCTCAGTGGTTTCTTAATACTGCTATTGATTTTTGTTGGTTAATTTTGTATCCTCCCATTACTATGTTTGTTTATTAATTCTAAGAGTCTTTTGGAGGGTATTTTGGATCTTCTATGTATAGCATCGTGTCAGCTGCAAATAATGAAAATCTGATTTGTTCCTATACTATACACACACACCCTTTTGGTCTTTACTTGCCTAATTGCTCTTGCTAACTTTTCGGAGGTACACTTAGCAGGATGTGTGAAAGGAGACATCCTTGTCTTGTTCCTGACTTTAAAGGAAAAGCTTTCAGGTTATCTCCATTTAATATAATGTTGGCAGGAGGTTTCTCACAAATCATTTTCCCTAGAGTGACATAGTTCCCTCTATTTTCTTCAATGTGTTTTTTTTTCTATCATGAAAGCATACTGGATATTTTCAAAAGCTTTTTGTTTATCTACTAAAATGATCATGTGCTTTTTGTCCTTGCTTCTCTTTATGTGATGTATTACACTTATAGATTTGAGTATGTTAAATCACTCATTCTTGCATCCTTGGGAAGAAGGCTACTTGGTCATGATCTTTTCCATGATACTTTGCATTCTGTTTGCCAATATCTTGTTGGGGATTTTTATATTCATATTCATTATAGAGATTGGTCTAGAGATCTTTTTCTTAGATGGATCCTTATGTGCATTTGGCATTAGGGTATTTGTAGCTTCCAAGAATGCCTTTTAGGAACACTCCTTACATACAAATTTCTTTAAAAATCATGAGGATTATTGGTATTAGAACTTCCCAAAAGTTTTTGTACAATTCAGCAATGAACTCATCCAGACTTAGTCTTTTGTTTGTTGATAAGCTTTGTATTACTCATTCTAATTCAATGACTTACTGGGTTATTTAGTAATTTTATATCTTCTTGGTTCAGTGTTGTAATTCATATAAATATAGGAATCCATCCATTCTTTCTGAGTTTTCCAATTTATTGGTGTAGGTTTGCAACGTAGGTGTTAATAATCTTTTGTATTTCAGCAGCGTCTATTTTGATTACACTTTTTTCATTTGTAATTCCATTGATTTGGGTCTTTTCTGTCTTGTTTTATGTTAGATTGATTAATGGTTTGTCTATTTTGTTGATTCTCTCAAGGAACTAACTTTTCAATTCATTAATTCTTTGTTCTTTTTATGTCAAACTCTGTGATTTCTGTTCTAATCTTTGTAATTTCCTTCCTCATAATAACTTTGTGTTTGAATTATTCTTATTTGTCTAGAACTTTGAAGTGCATCATTAAGTTATTTATTTGGGCTTGCTCTGCTTTTGCTATGTGGTCATTTGCAGCTCTAACTTCACTCTTATGACTGCTTTCATGTGCCCCATGGGTTCTGGTATGTTGTACTGGAGTATTACTTAGTTCTATAAAATGTGTCATGCTTTACTTGATTTCTTCTGTACCCATTGTTTATTTAAGAGTGTATTATTTCATTTCCATACATTTTCATAATTTATGTGTGTTCTTTATTCATTGATTTCTGCCTTCACTCTGATATGATCTGATAATATGCATGATATTTTTTCAATTCTTTTGTATTTACTTAAGCTTGCTTTATTTGTTAGGCTGTTTTGGAGAAAGTTCCATGTTCATTGACTATATGTGAAAAATTCGTATCTTGTTCCCTTAGATTGTTCCCTTAATCAACATGTAGTGAACCTCTTTGTCTCTTTGGATGAGTTTTGGCATGGATTCTGCATGCTTTTCCTGAATATATGACAGTTACACCTGATATTCCCAGGTTCCCTTTGCCTGGAATATTGCAAATTCTTTCTTTGAATTTTATTCTATGAGTTACTTTTTGGGTCAACTGTATTTCTTGTATATGGCACATGTTAAAATTTTGTTCTTTGTTCTGTTCAGTCAGGGTCTTTCGATGGGTGAATTAAGACCATTTATTCTGAGAGCTATTACTGATAGATATTGATTGATTGATATCATTACCTTGTCTACCTGTTGCTGATTCACTATTTTTCCCTTCAATTTAATGCTCACTGTTCCAGGATTATTTATTCTACTAGGCCATTACTCATTTTTAACTGCACTTTTTTTTTCTAGAGCATCCTTGAGAATTTTTTGAAGGTCTAGTTTAGGGGTCATGAATTTCTTTAGGTACTCTTCATCATGAAAGTATTTTTTTCTCTGTCAGTTCGAAAAAATAGTTTTGCAGGATATATCAGATGGGGCTGCAAATTGTATCTTTTATGGTATGAAACACTTCGAAGTCTTGTTTGTTTTTTGTTTTATTTTGTTTTTTTGCAGCACTAGGGCTTGAACTCACAACCTCGTGCCTGCCTGACAGGCGTGTAAACCACTTAGCCAAACTCCCAGCCCTGGTTTTTTGAGGCAGGGTCACACTGTGTAGCTTGGGCCGGCCTTGCGCTCGCACTGTAGCCCAAGCCGGCCTCGAATTCACAACGCTCCACCTACCTCAGCCTCCCGAGTGCTGGGATTAAAGGCGTGTGCCACCACGCCCAGCTTCGAAGTCTTCTTTGGATTTAAGGATTGTGTTTAAAAATCTGCTGTAATTTTAATGGGTTTTCCTTCATAACTATGTTGTTACTTTTTTCTCACCACTTTTAAAATTCTATTCTTGTGTTGGGCTTCTGATATTTTTACTATCATGTGTCATGTAGAAATAGTTTTCTGATTGTGATTATTTGAAGTTTATTATGACTTTATCTGTATACTAAATTCTTTTTCCTTATTTGGAATGTCTCTGGTACTATTTTAGTAAACAGGTTTTTTTAAAAAATGTCATTTGTGCTATCTTCTGATATTTTCCTATTTCAGCTTAATCTTAGATTCCTCTTCTTTGTGTCACCTAGCAGCTCTCTGATCCATCTTCATATTCTCTTTTTTAAATACTGTCATTTGTTAATTGGTCAGTGATGACAGCCTTTTCTTCTAGTTTTGACACTCTGTTTTTCTCATTGACCACTTCTGTTTCCCACACTTTCGATAGAACTTTTAAATTTCTGGAATTCCTTTTGGAGCCTTTTTATAGATGTTAATTCTTTTCTGTTCTGATTATACATGTTTTTCATCATTTTGTTTAGCCCTTCTAGTTTTTACTAGTGTCGTCTGTAGACTCACTTATTGCTTTATTTGACCCAGTATCTTATTACTTGTATTTTCTGTGAACTTGCTAAATGCCTTTTTGCTGCTTTTTACTATCTTTTCTGATAACATTTTGAATAATTCTGTTGTAATTTGTTCTTCCTCTTCTTCAGTGCTGCAGAGATCAGCTTTGAGGGAGTTAGATGTTTTGGAGATACTTTATTGGCTTTTTTTTCCTCATATTTTTATTTTTTCTTTGTTTCTTTTGTGTTTAGCATTGCAGGATGATTGCCATGGAAATTTTTATTTCCAGTATGGGGACCTCTTTATTTCATGTCTACTTTTACTGATGTCCTCTGAGCATTGCTAACTATTGGTCCTTACCTCTGTCCCAGGATCCAATCTCCCCATGTTACTCAAGATGGGGGATTGCAATGCCTTTATACTTGTACTCTGATTTCTAGAGATATGTCAGCTCTCTGCCCTTGCCAAACTCAGGCCAAAGAGAGGATATGCAGGCCAAGGGTATCCTAGCAAAGCCTGCCTGCCTAGAGTAACATGTGTGTGCAAGGTCTCCAACCCTCACCTAAAAAGCCCAGTTACCCAGGGTGCCCACTGAGTCACAGACAAGCACATGCAGACTGGCTGGCACCAGCTCTGTGTGTTCACAGGACAGCTGAGTTGTAGGAAGCATAACTGACGCATCTTTCAGAGTCCCACAGGTCTACAGGACTGCTGTGACGGAGGTGCCAGCCCTGAGCACAGGCCGAGTAGGTTCTGTTACTGCCTCACACAGCAGCGTGCTACCACTGTCAGCAGAGCATGTGCCCATCTTCCAAGGATGTGGGTGCTCACCCGCAACTAGAACATAACTGGGGCAAGAAGGATATTGTGCAGAGTCATGGACTCTTTGAAAAGAAAGATTATATACTCAACAAATGGTGCTGGGAAAATTGGATATCTGTTTGGAGAAGATTAAAGCCAAACCTGTATCTCTCACCATGTATTAAACTAAAATCAAAATGTGTCAAAGATCTATACATTAAAACAGAAACGTTGGGGCCGGGGATATAGCTCAGCAGCCTGCCAAGTGTGAAGTCCTTGAGTTCAATTCCCAGTACAAAAAGGAAAAATGAAAACAAAAACAGAAACATTGAACCTACTGGAACATAAAATATATAAAATGTTTAAAGTCAGAGATGTAGGGAAGAATCTTCTAAATATAACACAATTGTTATGGTTTATACATTGTGCCAATTTGAGAAGTCTAGCAGCTTAATTAACTCACCAGCTCTACATCCTGGGGTGTAGAGCACAAGCCTTTACCTGTTCATTGTGTCAATTTGAGAAGGTCAGAAGTTTAACTGAGAGACCCGGCAGGGAGCCAGGGTTCTTAATTTGTAAATATCCTCATCCTTTGCAAAGGAAGGGAAGGATGTTTGTGAAGGTACACTCACCCTGGAGGGAGGGTGTGTCCTGTGTGCAATATAAGGGAGGAAAAGAGAGGCTTGCTTTTTCCCCTTTTACTCTGCCTGACTTTTGCTCTGGCTGCTGCCTTGAAGTATTGCCTCAGTGCCATGCCACTGTGCCTTGGAACCAGCTGATCACGGACTGAAACCTCCAAAAACCATAAGCTAAATAAACCTTTCCTTCCCTAATTTTGGGTGTCAGGTGTTTTGGCTCAGAAAGGGGGGAAAAGTAACCAAGACAACAGTGTCACAAGAAATAACAGAAAGAATCAACAAGTGGGATTACAAGACATTGGAAAGCTTCCACAGAGTAAAGAAAGTCAATAGAGTGAAGCAACAAATTGCAGAATGGGAAATTTTTTTGCTAGCTATAACTCAGAGGATTAACATCTGTGATACATGGAGACTCCCTAAAATAAAAGAACCAGTGCAGAAAAGGGCAAGTGAAATAAGCAGATACTTCACAGAGGAATAAGTACAAATGACCAAAAAATATATGAAGAAATATTGAACATTAGAGAATTGCAAATCACAGCAGCACTAAGATATCATCTTACAGCAGGAAGAATGGAAAACAACAAGAAGTCAGAGAATAACAAATACTGACCTGGATGAGGTGAAAAAGGAACATTGCTCTTCCTACATGGATGGGGGGAACAAATTATTGAAATGAGTATAATGGAAATTTCTCAAAGTACTGCTATTAGAAATTCCGATTACCCAGCTAATCCCCTTCTGGGTATCTTCCAAAGAGCGAAAGACACCATAGGACAGTGATACCTGGTCCCAGTGTTTATAGCAGAACAATTTACAATAGCTAAATCCTGGAAGCAGCCTGAATGCCCATCAACAGATGAATAGAGAATGAAAATGTGGTATCTGTACCTAATGAAGTACTCAGCTATAAAGAAGGATAAATTTGACACGTTTGTAGAAAAATGGATGCACCTATAAAAAGCAATGTTGAATGAAGTAAGTCAGACACACAAGCTTAAATACTGCATGGCGTTTCTCATTTGAGAAAGGTGAAGTACAAGCAAAGAGCATAATAAAGAATGGAAAGAAGAAAAAGAAAGGAGCTACGTTATGCCTATGTACCTTCTCCAGAGAAGGCTGTAAACTTCACGTACTGCACACCTGTACTAATAAAATGGAAAGGAATCTAAATCATGCAAACTTTAAAAGTCATTCCTAAACATTTTATATTTTTAATGCTAATGTAATTGAAATTACTTTGCTAATTTTTACCTTGGATAGGTTGCTTCATTGTTTACAAGTACAATTTATTATTGCATATTTATTTATCTTATAATTTAGGTGAACTTATTTTCAGTTCTGTTTTATGACTAGAAGTGTAAGAGAGGTGTTCTTTCATTGTTTCTGATCTTACAGGAAATGTTTATTCTAATAATTATGGTGCTTTTCCTCTGTCAGGCTGAGGTAATCCTTTCTGCTCCTAGTATGTTGAGTAATTGGATCAAAAATGATGTTGGAATTTTGTCAAATGTTTCTTGCTGAATCTCTTGTTACATTTATATTGTATTTTAGTTACCATATATTTGTAATACAGAATAATGGATTTGTTTTTGGAATTGGTACATGCATATGACACTTGTAGTCATTTTCCACCTCTTTATCCTTCTCTCCTTCCCCCATAGTTCCCCTTTCTTATCTCCAAGGGTCTGCTTTCTTGTTTCCTATCATCTGCCATTGGTTATTTATTACAGTATTACTTAATGAAGTTAGTAATTTGCATTTTGGGGGCTTTTCATTTAACAAAATCCATGCAATATTTAATTTTCTGTCTGACTTTTTCACTTACAATTATTGTTTGAAGTTTTTTTTATTCTATAGATACATTACACACCATATCACACACTTGCATTCCTGGGATGAACCCCTGTATTTTTAGTGTATAATTCTGGGATGGAACCCAGGATCTTTGTACTTAGATACATCTCCAGGCCTTTAACTGTTCTGTTCATTTTGTTACAGATTCTGACTAAGTCGTTAAGTTACTCAGACTGGGTTGAAACTTGTGATTCTCCCACTTTACCCTCTCAGAGTGTGGGGATGACTGGGGTATATCCATGCCCACCTAATTTTTTGCTATATTATTGGATTTAGACTCATAGTGTTTTGTTGAAAACTTGTTCATCTAAATTATAAGATATATTTGTCCCTAGCTTTTTTTGTGATTTGTTCTTTTGTTTTAGTATCAGAGTAGTCTGGTCACACCTATATAATGAAGTTGGACATGGTTTCTACACTTCTAATATGAGGAAGTGTTCGTAAAGAAACTGCATTAGTGCTTCCTTAAAAATTTATTAGAAATCACCATTGAAACCTTGTGAACATGAACTTTTCTTTATGAATATTTAAATAGAAATTGAATTTCTTTGTATGTTACAGATCTAGACATATTTTCTAGTTATTTTTGAATCAGATTCTGCATTTTACACCTATTAAAAACTTTCAGGTGAGTAAATTTTTGCAGTTTTTGTAGTAATACAATTATTAATATAGTTCCATGTAATACTTTTTAGTTTTAAAAATATCAGAAGTAACTGTGGCACCCGGGATATAGCTCAGTGGCATAGCACCTGCCTGGCAAGTGCAACATCATCAATTCTATTCCTGGTACCAAAAAGAGGAAGAAGAAGAGAAAGAAGAAGAAAGAGGAGGAGGAGGAGAGGAGGGGAGGAGGAGGGGAGGAGGAGGAAGAGGAAGAGAAAGAGGAAGAGGGAAAGATGAAGGGGAAGAAGAAGAGGAAGAACAAGAAGAAGAAGAGGAGGGGGAGGAGGAAAAGCAGGAAGAGGGAGAGGAAGAGGGGGAAGGTGAAGGAGAAGAACAAGGAGGAGGAGAAAAAGAAGTAATGGTGGTCTTTAATATGAATGTTTTTAAGTTATTTCAGCTTTATTTTTCTCTTGTTCAATCTACGTAATGTTTTGGCATTTTTGATGATTTTCAAAGCAATAGCTTTTCTTTTTACTGACTTTCTTAATTTTTATTCTTTATTTCATTAGTTTTAGATTTATGTTTCTTACTCTCTTCTTTCGGCATTTAAATTTATATTCCTGTCACTTTCTTCAGTGATACATGGTACGAACTTGGTGGAAAGAAATGGAAACATGTTAAAAAAAAAAAAAAAAGATGGTGCAAACACATGGAAACATAAAAAATGTGTAGCTGTATATTTCGCATAAATAGCTGAAGACTATGCTCTGTCTATGAAGTGGGGTCTATTGTGTCTTCATTTTTCCTTACTGCAACAAAATTGCTGCTTGACACTGAGTTCCTTTTCTTTTACATGAGTTTAGCTCTTTTTTTACTTCAAATTTTTATTAGATATTTTTCAATGCAATATATATATGTACAAAATTCCATTTCAATCCTTTTCACTTACCATTTCTTCCCCTCCCTTTGATTTCCTCCCTGAATTCTCAGATCCCTTCCCTTCTTCACATTTAATATGCTCTTTAAATTATTGAAATTCTTCTTTCATCTACTATTTATGTTGGAGGGTTTATTTATCACTTTGGAAATGTTTGTGAGTTCCACTATTTTATTCTTGTCCTTGACCTATGGTTCCCTTCCAAGGTACATACTTGAGAGACATGTGCTGTATTGGTTCTATTCTTATGACTCTTTATTGAACCACTCTTGCATTTACAGCACCAAAATATGGTGTGGTATACCCCAAAAAAGTCTATCACAGTCCACAATAGGATAAAATTTCAGGAAATTTAATCAGACTTCTTTGGTTACTCCAAAGTTACAGAGAGGCCACTAATGTCAATATGATGATGAATTTTTGTGCGATGTATCCCAGATGAGTAAGTATCTTGGAGGATTCCAAGCAAAAGTCACAAGAAATATCTCACAGTTGAAGCTAACATCTTTTATTCTTCTGATCATGTCAGAACAGAAATACAAGCAAGCAGATTTTCAGTTTTCATTAAGGTCTTTTTTCCTTTCCCTTTCAGTTGTCTTTTCATTCCTTCTACCAATATTTGAGAGGTTAAATATATCCGTGTTTGCAAAGGATTCTATGGAATTTTTCATAGACTTTGTAAGAAGAACTGTAGAAAATCGCCTGGGCATTAACCAGAAGGTAAATTGTGGTGGTAGTAAAATAAGCATGTTGACATTTGGCAATGTTTTGGTCTGTAAGATTAGGATCAGTGTATTTTCTTTCTTTCTTTCTTTCTTTTTTTTTTTTAATGTAGATAGAGACAATAGGCATTTTTTTGGTAAGGGATGAAGAATGTGAAGTTTAGCAAGTTCTTATGAGAAGGAATCAGAGAGTTTAACACTGAAAAATGAGCCTAAGAATTAGCATTTTCTGACATAAGTATTCTTAAAATAAACATTTGGCTTTTTGTTTCAATAAACTGTCAAACGATGAATATTAGTGCTTACCAATTATATTTACTGGTACTATAATCCCTAGATTTTATATTGGCAAAGAATTCTTCCAAATTCAAGCCACTTACTAAACACATTTTCCAATGGAAATTAGTATTGCTGCAGTTTGGTTGTGTTAAATTTGCATCTTTCCTGGCCTGCAGTAGTCAGAGATCTCCCTTGTGTATTGGGGTTGTAAGCTGAGAAATTCACCTTAGTCTTTGTGTGACCTGGGAGCCTCAAGATCAGAAAGGCAAAACTGTGTGTATTTCAGGTGTCACTGAGAATTGGATAGGCCCCGCTTCTGAAATTTGGATATGGCAGTGTAGTAAGTCTATGGGACTACTGGTGAAGATTTGAGGCAGTAGTATATAAAATTTTTGAAGTGTGGGATTGCTTCCTGAGCAAATAGGTCTGACAGGAATTGGAGGCAACTCTCTGATCAGGAAGCTATTTTCAGAAAAAAGAGAAGCTGACTATTGGGGAGAGCAGAAACAAAGTATTATTGAACACAATAGCTGATTTTCATACAGAGAAAAATCCTGCTCTTCATGATTTAGAGATTCTTGCCAACCTCAGCCAGACTTCTGGACTTGAAAGATCCTAATGCACAGAAGGAAGGTTAACTACTGTACTGCAAGTACTGACTTCTTTTTAACTTCAGTTTTGACCTTCAGTCTTTGAAAATTTTCTTTTATCCTCAAGCACCGGGTGGATTTTCTTCAGTTGATGGTGAATTCCCAGAATTCCAAAGACATGGAATCCTATAAAGGTAATCAGGAATGTTTTATGGTCTATGAAAGGGGAAGCTGAGAGGGACAAAAAGACTTCTAGAATTGCGTAGGAGAGTTTGCAGGCAGAGAGGCATTTCTGTTAAATGACTAAAAGCATATATTTGGATATTATATATGAAAGTTTGATGTATTTTGTAGTAAGCACAAGGCTAAGTACATTCTAACCTTGAAGGGCAGCTACAAGCAATGATTTCATGGGTGTAATTCATGAAGGTCTTGGCTCACCGACATCTGAACAAGTACTGATTCTCAGCCTTATCCACAGGAAATAAATCAGAATGTCTTCCTTGAAATTTGCTTCTAGGCATTCACTCAGAGGCACACTGTTTACTAGAAATGTTTACAGTATTCTCTGGGTCAAATTGCATAAAACTTTAGTTTTCTTTTTGTTCCAAAATAGTGGGTTCCTGGGACATCTTTATGTCTATGCAAGCATTCCCTTCTTCTTCATGTTGACATACTGCTATTATCATCCACGTATAGTTTTTGACTAAAAGCGTTCGTTAAAATTTTGAAAAATGATAACTTTCAAATTCCATAAGTTCTTCTATGTTTATATGTCAATACCCAACACAAGGAGAATCTTCAATTCTTCCCCCTATATTTAAGAGTATTTACTCACTTATTCATATTCATGTAGTCTTGCATACTCCCAAAGACTCATGTTTTTCTTACCTTTTTATTGTTTAGATTTTCTGAGACTTTTCAAAGACTCTGTTTAAGTGGTCTACTGGGTACTTTCTGCACACTAAGTAAATTTTTAAAAGCAGTGTTCATTTCTTAGGGCCATTTTAAAAAGTGCACAGATTTCCCATATACCTTTTTAACTACCTATACATTCGCTCCATTGTTACGCACATCCCCCACCTGAGTGGCACATGAGTTAGAATGAATTGATCTATACTGAGATACTATCACCACTGTCCAAAGTTTAAATTAGGGTTCATTCTCAGCCTTGTACATTCCATAGGTTTTGAAAAATGTATAATTCTTTGTGTCCCTCTAGATAATTGTACAATCAGAGAATTGTTTCTGTTTTACTATCATTTTCCTCATATCTTGCTGTCTGTTGGAAGATATTTCAGGTTTCCTTTCTATTATCCCAGACAATCCTACAATCAGCCATTTTCCAAGTGTATCTGTTGACTTAGAGCAAGAAAATGCAGTTAGAACCCAAAATTATGGGTATAAGGGTTGATACATTGTGTCAACTTCAGAAGTTTAGTTTAACTAAATGACTCTGCAGGGAGCCAGGGTCCTCACTTTGTAAACATCCTCATCCTGTGCAAGAGAAGGGCACACAGTTGGTGTGAGTGCTATACCCACCTGAGGGCCATAGCCTGCTTACAATATAAGAGAGGAAAGAAACTTGCTTTTCTCCCCACTTTGCTTTTGTTGCTTTGCTGTCCCCCTCTACCTTGAACTGTTGCCCCTGTGCCATGCCACTCTGCCTTGGAGTCAGCCAATGATGGAGTGAAACCTCCACAAACTGTGAGCTAGATAAACCTTTCCTTCCTTCATTTTGGGTGTTGGAAATTTTGTCTCAGCAATGAGAGAAAAATAAACCAAGACAATGCGGGGCAGTGTGACCATTTCTACTACAATTTTGGTTTGTTTTACATTGTAATTGGACAAAGCTAAAGAAAATGAAAAATATTTGCAAAAAACAATTTTTATGGCTCTCCATATACAGTGATTTAAAATGTCTTTCTTCTCTCTCTCTCTCTCTCTCTCTCTCTCTCTTTCTCTCTGTCTGTCTATTGCCTCACATTGAAACTTTCTAATGAATAACATTTCTTTGACATAATTTCAATAATTCTATTATAGTCAATTCCACAACCAATAGTGTGACCACTCTTCTAAAAGTCCTGAATCTTTAGTAAGTGATCAAAGTGATTGAGTCAAATGTTGGGATACTCAATCTAAAGCGACACAAAAATCAGAAAAGAGAGGCGGCAGGGTAGAAAAAGTTTAATGCGGGCACGGAGGGAGCCACCACAGAAAGGACTCTGTGAGGACTCTCTGTCGGCACATGGTGGGGGACTGCCTTAAGTAAACTCGGATGGAGGAAATTGACGTAACTTCCCTAGGAGGTAGTGGCCGAAGGGGATTGGGCTAACCTCAGGCAGAGGAGGGAGTTAGGAAGTCGACCTAACTTCCTTGGGAGGTAGTGAGGCAGGATTTAGGAAGCCAACGTAACTTCCTTTATGAGGTAGTGACAGGTCATTGGGCTATTCTTTTGCATGCGCGCAGGCTTTGCCAAGGGTTTATGGGAAGAAGGAGTTGTGGAGATTGCTGGGAAGAAGAAGCTAGGCACCATAATGACTCATCATTTTACCGTCGCCATTATGGCTGGGTGGATCTCGGGCAGGGGAACCCTCTCACAAAGGAGGCCAGAGCAGAAGTGATCTGACCAAAGCACACTATTCTGTGTATATCAATATGTTCATCTGATTCTATCCATCTTTTTTTAACAGTTACCGCTTTCTCTCTCTCTGTATCTGTTTCTGTCTCTGTCTCTCTCTCTCTCTCTCTCTCTCTCTCTCTCTCTCTCTCTGCCTCCCTCTCTCTCTCTCTCGCTCTGTTTCTCTCTTCCTGTCTCTCTACTTTACCAAAACCATTGGTGAAGGAAATATTCTTTTTATAGTATTCAAAGTAACTGCTAATGTTAGGCATGGTGGTGGACTCCTGTAATCCTATCACTCAGGAGGCTGAGGCAGGAGAATCATTGCAAGTTCAAGACCAATCATTACAAAGTGAGCCCAAGGCCAACCTGAACTGTATAGTGAGACCCTGCTCAAAAAGACAAAATTAACCAGCTAAAAATAATTTTACTATTGTGCACTTGTCTTTTGGGTGGTGCCATTGAAGTAATGAACTGTAATATATAATTGTAAAGTAGTTCAATTCCAATTTAATTAGCCACATGACTGCATGCTACCACAATGCATAGCAGTTCTCAAAATTTGAGGGTGCATTACAGTTTCATTCAGTCCTACAGGTTTGTGCTAGCTGGGAGGTCCTACTTGATTTACTGGTTTTTCTTACAGTAGCAGGAGAGAAGTCATAGTTGTAAAATTAGAACTGGGTAAACTTTGCAAAGATATACTTTATATTAACTTTACTTTTTAAATCTATGGATGGTGGAGTAGGCAACATATTTATTTCAGTGTTCCAAGTATAAAAAGGGACAAAGCAATTAAATAAAACTGTTACATGGTGGTGGTGACCTATGTCATGATAAAACTGAAAGGGAGGCCATTGTCTTATTATAAGAGTATTTGGTATGATTAGAAAGATAATAAATGTACTTTAAATAAATGTTGCTAATGTAATTCATTGGTTGCCATTTTCATACATTTCATGCTCAAATTCTTTCTGTCCACACATTCTTCCTTCTACTACTTTAATGCCAATCTTTATAGTGGGGTCAATTACTAGTGCACTGAACAATAATCTATTTTGAAGTCTGTTGCCAGTGGTACTCCATTACCTAATGCCCCAACCAAGGATGTAGCACAAATAAACACATTTTAAAAAGTCCAGGTTTTTATTTTGATAAGTCTGGTTTGGGAGTTTGGCTTCTGTTTGTCTAATTAGCTCCCAGGTGGTTCTGGCCCATAGATTATACTTTGAGTTGCAAGAGTTTCTTTGTAGCCTAATATAGTTTTCTTGAATTCTCTCACACTGGATTAATAAAAACATCCTTTAATTTTGCATACAATGAAGCCTCAGTCTGAAAAACTCTCCTGAGAATTTTCTAGCCATGTTTCACTAAGAGTTTTTGTTTTTTTTTTTTTTTCTAGTTGAGAAAAATCCTACATGTTGTTCAAACCTAATTTATGATTATCCAAAGTATATAAGAGTGGGTGTGTTAGACAGAAATGCCATGTTTTGAAATTACCCAGCTGTCATGGTTAACATAGTGGCATAATGGAGAGCAGATGGCCAAGAGCAGAGTAAACCTTGGACAGGTGGATTAAAATTATTTTGTCTTTTTTCTGGTTTGTAAGAGAGACACCAGCATGAAGTCCACTTGCTGTGTGACTCTGAGTTCTTTTCCCAAGTTTCTCCCTAGGGTTTTAGTAGTTTCATATAGGTTTTTCTCAGCTAAACTAGGAAGATCTGCTTTACCTGAAAGTCTTTCTTCTCCTTTCAGCTCTAACTGATGTGGAGATTGCAGCCCAAACAGTAACTTTTATTTTTGCTGGTTATGAGACTACTAGCAGCACTCTTTCCTTCATTATGTATGAATTGGCCACTCACCCTGATGTACAGAAGAAGTTGCAGCAGGAGATTGATGCAGCTTTACCCAATAAGGTGAGTGGATTACTTGAGAGGGAGGAAAATCATGAAACGTTAACCAGAAGGCCTGCTCAACACTTCTGATGAGAAATTTTCACACACAAAAAAAGTGAGCATTGATTTCTTACCAGCACCGTCTATGATACAAGAGACAAAAAATGAGAAAAGCATAAGAGATGTATGCTACCTCTTGATATATAAATTCTTCACAAACCAGTGCTTGTGTTGGTGTACATATTATCTACAATAAAAAAAATACTAAAAATACAGTAAAACCTTGGTTTGTTAGGATAATTTATGGTGCAAACATGCTTTTACCCAAAGTACTTGAATATAAAAGTGAATTTCCCCATGAGAAATAATGAAAACTCAGATGAGTCTTTCTGCAACCCAAAAACATTCATTAAAAGCTGATTACAATACTGTGACAAAATACAAAATAATAAAGAAAATATAAAGAAGCATACATGAATTAACTTGTGCTTACCTTTGAAAACCTTCATGGCCAGTGTGGGTGAGACAATAGTAAGGAGTGTTATTATGTATGACAACTTTCACTATCACTAACAGAATCACTGCTATTGATTTAATAAAATCTTTCTTTTTGTCCCATTAATAAGGGACCTATTTAATCATAGGTGAAATTCCATTACCAGTAAACATATTTATCACTTGCACTGTGACAGCTTTGTTCAGGTGTTACTTTCTAAACAATTTTGCAGTTTCTCGCATTTTTACACATTCCCTTAATCTCCTTTTTATTGAAGAATTCCTCCATGCTTTCTCCTCCTCCCATGCAGACAAGATCTCCACAACCTATTGCTGTTAGGAGATGATACCCACAATTGTGTGTGTATGTGTGATTTCTGTGTGTGATCACGTGACATTTGGCATCATGTACTATTTGTATAGCAAGACATGGCTCATGTATCAAGTTAGCATTTAGTGGAATTGTTTGCTTGTCTTGGAGAAAACTCACAGAACTAGCAACTTACAATCCAAGGTTTTACTGCTCATTCAAGAAATGTTCATGTCATATGACCATGAACATTTACCACTCAGGTTCTGGATAATTAGCTCTGTTGACAGTCTTATGTGCTGTGACCTGATGGTTGGTTGAATGAGACTGGCTTTGGCTGTGTCAGGCAGACTAACTCAGATTTGTCCATATATCCTCTCTCCTAAGCCCTGAAACTAGAAGTAAACAAGCCAAGGTATGACCTATGTCTTGTGACTCCTGGACCAAATCATTATCTTTGACATTATACCCTCTCTGGTGTTACATGAAGTGATAACTGCATACTGTTTTCAGATGTCTAGTCATACTAGAAAGCTGTGTGATATTCTCCAGGACTTTGATATTATTTTGCTCACTTGGCAATGAGGTAGACATGAAGGGTCTTCTGCACTCAGGGTAAACACCTGAGGCTCCAACCTGGATGACAGTCTATCAACAGAGAATGGGATTAAGGGTGATTTCCGTTCCATAGAACTCTCACTAGACTGAAATTCTCTGCTGTAGTCCAATCCAATTGCAACCTTTCTTTGTTTTTACAGCATAAAGAGATTAGTTTCTCCAAAATTATTTCCATAGAGTGTCAACTTAGTAAGTATTTCTGCACAAATTTCAGATACGTACTCAAAGGATTACCCAAGGAGGAACCATTAAATTAATCAGGAATCTTGTCTTTTCCAAGTTGTATTTCAGTGGTTTCAACATGTGGCTTCTGTTTTGAATGATACCAATGACTTTGGCACATTTCAACTGCAAAGAATTGTGTTAGTCTCTCATGTTTATTCATACGAGATAAAAAAAAGTAGTATGTGTTAATGCTAGATTTCTCTACCAGACAGGTGATTGTTTTAAAGTTTTTCAATATTCATAGCTATTCCAAATACCAAGCAGATCAAAGGGTATAACTATTAAAATGTCTGTGAATCTCAAGATCCTTACATTTTTGGACCTCTTACATTTTTGCAGTACTATAGAAACAATTTAAAGTTGATTCCTGGTGTTATCCCTACATTTGAGGAATATCCAGCAAACAAATAAACAAAAAAACGAAAGAATTCCTATGCCTTAGGATGTCTCTTGACTCTATTGGTTGTGTCTTTTGTCATGAAGGAGCCATTTAATTGGACATGATACCATTTGTTCATTCTTGATACTATATCTTGTACAAACTAGATTCTGTTCAGAAAGTCCTTAGCTATGCCTATGACTTCAAGAATTTTACCTGTTTTGTCTACCAGCAAGTCAATTGTTCCTGTTTTAATATCTAGTTTTTTATCTGTATTAATCTGCCATGAAAAGGATAAACTTAACTCATGTATAGGAAACTGGATGTGCCATGACACTGGAATGTTAAATGAAATAAATGAGACACACAAGTTTAAATATCACATTTTCTCTTCTATGAGAAGCCCAAAATATAACTAAGTAGCAAACTGAAATATAAATCATAGGAAGCATGGAAATAGATCTTCCTCAAATGGGAAGAGGATTCAGAGATAGATGGACAAGCGAGGGAGATGTGTCAGATACATGGGCCAAATTCCCAAAGAAATGTAATCATTAGGTACTGCAAACCAAGAAAAAGAAGAGGAGGAGGAAGGCGAGGATGAGCAGGAGGAGGAAAAAAAATAGATTGAAAACAAGAGGGAGAGGGAGAAGAAAAGGAAGAAGAAAAGAAGAGGTAGAGGAGGATGAAAATTAAATTAAATTCTCGATTTCTCAAATTTATTTTTTTCTTCCCAGGCACTTCCAACCTATGATATTCTGGTAGAGATGGAATACCTGGACATGGTGGTGAATGAAACTCTCAGGTTATACCCAAGTGGCAACAGGCTTTCAAGGATCTGTAAAAAAGATATTAATATTAATGGAGTGTTCATTTCCAAGGGCACAGTTGTGATGATACCTGTATATGTTCTTCACCATGACCCAAAATACTGGCAAAACAGCAAGGATTTCTGCCCTGAAAGGTACAAGATTCCCAGAAAGGAATGTTACTTTGAACCAAGCCGGTGAAAGCATGCTATGATGTCTCTTACTGGAAATGACATGATGACAGTGCAATAACTTACAGATAAGGAAAAGTGACTTTTTGCTTTTAGAATTTAGAATTTTGTTATTAAAATTATAAAGTGATATCTATATGAAACCTGCTAAGATCTGAGGGAAGAAATACACACCTACACTTATCATACCTTAAAATAAAATTCTTACTTATGATAAAATACGGTAATATCAATATATTTATGTGCATATATATTTATATGCATATATATCTAAAGTTTTGATAGCTTGAATGATACCACATTTTACATGTGTTTTGAAGGGGTGCTTACTTTACATGCAGTAGATTATACACTATTTACTCTTAAGATTTGTGATATATATATATAATTTTCCTTTGGTGAATCCATGCATCATTCATAACTTAATAGGAAACTGTCTTATTTCATGTGAATAGGCTTCTTACTATTTTTATATATTTGGTGATGTTCACCTCAGGTCTCTGAATTACCACTAAATTCAAGAAATGATCCTACCTTCCATTTGATTAAACACTGATTTGTGTTTCCTCTAGTGTGAGGATGAATGTTCAGGGTGAGGGCCAGAGAAATCCTCCACCCTGCTGGTTCACTAAGGACTGAGGAAAGAACAGGTCTTCGTGGGCCTGTCTCTGGCTGCTCACCTGGCCAGACTTCCTCACATTGTTTGTTGGTGTTGACCCTTCCAAAGCCAAGTCATCTGCTCTGTACATTTGTGAAGGAATCTTCCTTGGAGGTGTCTTGCAAAGTCAGAATTTGGGTACAGTTTACACACTGGAAATAGGGGATGTTTTCTCATACTTGTGTTGGAAAGGAAAATAGAAATGAAGTTTTTACTGCACTTGGTGCTGTGTCAGGAGGCCTGGGATCTGGGGTTGCTATGCATTTTCTGATGTCAGGAACTTATATTATTGCCCATGGTATAATGTTATAGGTTAGCATGACATAGTGCTAACCTATAGACCACACATAGTACTTGTAGGAGAGGTAAATTGGGCAGTTTAGCCCTCCATTTTATGGATAAGAAGGACTTGGTGTTTCCTGCAGCTGCAGCACTTCTTCTTCCCATAGCTTCACTGACGTAAACTTCGGGAACACTCACTGTACTTCTATTCTTTCAGTCATCAAACAGATAGCACTGGATACTGAGCCAGACACTTAGTAATCCATGTGTTGAAATAAGTTTGTTGTGGATATTACTTGACACATAACCAAGTAAGATATGCATCACATCTCTATAGAATACTTTTATTGTGACTCTATTGGTTCATCTCCTGCCACAATAACAGTGTGCCATGCTAGCTGCCCCTCCACACACCACCACAGCATTCTCCTTACACCCATTCTGTTTGTAGCGCACCACTCATAATCTATCAGAATATATCTAAAGTATAAGAGCTAGTTTAGAAACATATAGTTTTATTGACCTTCTCACTTTTCCTAAATCACACTTTTAGTATAATCAACTAATGATTAGTCATATTTCAATAAGAGAAATGTCTCCTTTCAGTGATTTTTGTCCCAGTGGAGGAGATAGACAAGGAAGTGAATGGTGGTAATTTAATAGAGAATCATCTGTGTTCTTGTAGAAGATCTGAAATTAATCATTTTATGCATAGGGAGGGGTAATGGGAAAAACAGAGAATTGCAAAAGAATAGAAAGGAGGAGGAGAAAGAAGGGTAGGAAAAGAGCGGAGGTGAAGAGTTAAAGGAAAATTACAACTCTTACAGTGACAGAGATTTTCTCCTCCTTTCCCAGTAAGCAGGTGATCAATTTAACTTTCAGTAGAGGCTGGAAAATAGTTTTTGATCATTTAGTCAAATTCCTACCTGCCTTAGAGAAGCTATAGCTGTCTTGAAGGAAATGTTAGTGTCTAAAGACACATTTTGTTTCAAACAGCACTGACTGCCCTCATCTCAGCAAAAGGGGATGCTTACAGAATGTAAAGTGATTGGAAAGTGCCTTTAATTCACAATTCTTACAGTGAAATAAATACAGCAGGATTTCAGTAAATAGGTCACAAAACTATCCTGTACAATCCTAGTTGTGGGATCTATCTGAGAAGCCCATAGATGAAGCTTTTGTGGTCATTATGTTTCATTCCCTTTTTTTATTATTATTATGGCAATAGGTTCAGCAAGAAGAACAAACAAAATATTGAGCCTTATGTATTCATGCCATTTGGGGCTGGACCCAGGAACTGCATTGGTATGAGGTTTGCACTTATGAACATCAAACTTGCTATCATCAGAATCCTGCAGAATTTCTCCTTACAACCTTGTAAAGAGACACAGGTGAGACAATTTTGTTTGCTGAAATGGTGGTTTTTAAGGAGGTTTTTTGTTTTAAATAAAGATATATATATATATACAGAAAAAATATATTCCCATAATTTGTTCAATGTGGAAAAAGATCTATTTGGAGCCAGATGTGAGCTTTAAAATGTTTCCATTGTTGAGCTGTAAATCATCATGTGTGAAGCACGACAACATTTGTTGTACAGACTCCATGTTGACTGGCATGATGTGATTATGTGTGCTCTTTAAAATTGAATGACTATTAAAATTTAACTCCTGCAAGTTGGAGATTTGACGTGCTGTCCACAGTGATGAGGTGCAATGATCACCTCATCATGATGTGTGAGTAGTGCTGCCTTCTAACAGAATGTATAGAAATTTCCTTGTAACAGTGGTTCTTACCCATGGGCTGTACACTGGAATCACTGACAGCACACTGAAATCTTAGTGATGACTTTAAAACAAATAAGGTCACTTGGGTCTTCTCATATATTTACAAATATTTCACTAAAAGGATGGGTTTAAAATCTCTTTTTTGGTTCTCATGTGGTATCCAGTTTGAGAGTGACTGGTTTAAAGCATTACTGCTTAGTTAATGATTTAGTGTTCTACTGACTATCTGACCTCACGTTTCATGGACTCTGCTGCAGACAAACTGGGTGCCTTTTATGATCTCCTAAAAAGTACACAATACTTCCTTCTCTCTTGTTTATTATTATTACTTTCCAGTTTTGTGTGATCCCTGATCTCCTCTGTATATCCTTCCCCATCTTTTCAAGAGCCTATTTACTTTTCTGTTCAGTTTTCATTTACTGTAGGCTGCTATCATCAGTTAAATTAATGTGTTCTTCATTAAACTATCCAATCTGATTCTCTATGTATTCTGTTTTTAAGGATGTCCCCAGTCCTTTTTAGGTCACCTGCTATTATTCTTTCCATGTATGTTTGATTTTGCCTTCAAATAGCTTTGCCCTGTAAAGCACTCTGTAAATGCTTAAATGTTTAAGAAGTGAGTTGTGGTAGTTTTGAAATTATTAGGCAAACTTGTAAGCTATTTTATTTATAAACATTAACTAATGACATTTATGTAAATCTATGTATCTCTGTGTGTATAGAGGGATGTGTATCCTTTTTTTCTTGTTTTGGCCTGCCTCTGGAGAAAATACATGTATGCCATTTGTAATTTTACCAAAATAAGGGTGTACATTTAGAGTACTATTTGAAAGGTTTCCTCTGAAGAGCTAAAAGAAAATTGTCTTTGATTCATGTGAAACAATGTTTTGTAAACTTAATTTCTAGTACTCCTGAATTTATATCACACTTCTCTCTCAATCAACTTTCTGTATGGAATAGGAAGCAGGTAGTTGTCACTTCCATGGCTCTTTATGGTAGCTGTTTTACTCTCCTGAGTATATAAAGTATAGTTTTACTCTTTAAAGGTAGCATGTTTGGCACACATGGAATGGACATATGCTCCGTGGTAAGCTCCCAGTTACCTGGAAACTGGAGTTTGCATAACACGATGCTTATTCCTCCCTGTAATATGATTGGAAGAGTGTTCAGTTGCACGCTCCACATTGATGAACAAATCACTGAGAGAGAATGGGGAGAAAGGTTTAGACAGATCACTATAGTACTCAAAAGCTTCCCATTTGCACGTCTCTTAGAAGCCTAGGGAGAGGTGTAAGGATTCAAAATCGTAATTCTCACTAAAATTTCTCCTTCATTAAAGGAATGGATTAGATTGTGATGGCTGCCAAGGTTCTTTAGAGGATTGCTATATAGTTGAAAGGTATACTGTGAATTTAGTATTATCTTACAAGTTTCAAAAATCACAAAACTTTTGAAAAACAGTTTTCCCTGATATCTAAGTATCTGGCTTAGTATTGCACCAATAAATATAAAGACTAGGTAAATAATTTTGTCCCATGCCCATTAAAGAACAAATGTTCATGTAGTACTAAGTGAATATTTAAATGAAAATGTTAATTATCCCATTTTGACTCAAGTTAGAAACTAAGTGATTCAAGATATATGATGCTAAATATTTTTATGCTTTAAGCATTACTGTTGTTAGTTCATTCATTCTTTTCTTCTCTGGTTGTTGGAGTTACTGGTTGTTCTCAATTCACTTCTTCAACTCTTACAGATCCCCTTGAAACTAAGCAGAAATAATCTTCTGAAACCAGAAAAACCCATTGTTCTGAAGTTTGTGTCAAGAAATGGAACCTAAAGTGAAGCCTCCCTTTCCAACAGAACTTCAGCTAAGTTCTTGAAGGAGACTGTGGCCCAGAAGAGCTTTCTTTTGAAAAAAAAATTAGCAAAGGATTAACTTAATCCACATCCTTGGGATGATTTGGAATTTAGTACATTCAGGGAACTTGCTTGATGTCACATAGTATCTATTATGTAATATAAAGAAAGGGACTAAATGATATGTAGATTCATCTTGTCTGGTTCTCCTGGGACCATCTTCATTCACCCCAGTTAGCTCTGTTGATTTTTTTTTTTTTTTTTCGGCACCAGGGATTGAACTCACAGCCTTGCTCCTGCCAGACAGGCGCTTAAGCTGCTGAGCCAAACTCCCGGCCCTGGTTTTTTGAGGCAGGGTCGCACTATGTAGCTCAGGCCGGCCTTACGCTCACGTTGTGGCCCAAGCCGACCTCGAACTCACAACGCTCTGCCTATCTCAGCCTCCCGAGTGCTGGGATTAAAGGCGTGTGCCACCACGCCCGGCTAAAGCTCTGTTGATTTTAATAAAATGCTGATTAAAGTAAGCATTTTTCCTTAACTTTATCAAAAACTTTTAAGAAGAAGTAATGATGGCTGTAATAGTCAAATTTATATAAAATATTTTGTAATACAGTCACTGATTACATCAGCCTGTTGTCGATTCCCTTTTGACTACTAGGAGATGTGAGATTCAATTAACTTTGTGATCATTGCTTGCAAAGTATATTCATAGTTTATTTTGCTTTGAAATACATTTTTATGAAACTCAGTGAAACACTTATGATATTATTATCTGTTTTGATTTATTACCATTTCTCCTGATTCTCCTGGATGTCCAGAAAAATGTTGTCATTACCTTTTTGTATTCCTTCAAAACCAAACACCTCAATGCAATGAATATTGAATTAAAGATGAGTTACTGGCCAATTCACTTGGAAACAAGTCTAAATCAAGTTCATCTGGTATCAGACGCTACAGCGTTTTGTTCCTTTTCTTTTTTGACTCCTTTCTTGCCTTTCCTAATTAATTAAGTCCTAAAATCACAAGATGTGGGACAGCTAGCTGGCCACACACTAGGGGAGTGGAGGGAGTCATGACAGCTCCAAGTCAAACCCAATAGGATGGAGAAGGTGACTGTGTAAGGGGCAGCCTGAGCTGGGTGTGGGAGCCCAAGCAATTCGGGAAAAGATGCACATCAAGGGGTGTCCTGATGCCAATAGCCATTCACTGATAGAGTGTAAATAACCCAAGTGAGGTGAGTATTGAATGACTGAGTCAAAATGAGTGGAAGGTGGCTGTGTGAACAAATCAGATCCAAAAAGTAAACAAACCAAAGATGAGAGAAACCTGTTTTCTCACTGATTGGCAAAAGGAGTCACTGATTCGAAAAATGAGACAACTGTAATGAACGGAATGTATTGTTTCAGTATAAACACATACTTTTCTAGATACATGGTACATAGGGTGTGTGTGTGTGTGCGTGTGCGTGTGTGTGTGTGTCTGTATGTGTCTGGGTAGATACAAAAACTTATTTCCGGTCCAGCCAGGGCCTCCGCACAGCCCCGCACCTTCCAGGCCCACACAGAGTAGAGCTGCCAGATTCAACTTGCCTGAGCGGCGCTGTGTGACAAGGATTGGGTGGCACTGTTTATCGTCCAAGCCTCTTATTACAACAAACTCATCTGGGCGGCTGGGGCATCCTTTGCACGCATCTGGAGGTGACTCCTGGGATAGTGCATGTTTTATGTTTTCCCTTGTGGTATACTGGGAGATTTTATTTCCTTAATTTTTTTAAAAGATGTCTGAAAGGCGGACAGAACCAGGGCCGGGTCCGCGTCCCGCGCGGTGCCCAGCACAGCTCCCTGGGACCGGGAGGCCTTGGCCCCCACCCAGTAAAGGAGTAGACTCCACCTGCACGCCCC
>RJWM01029784.1:0-24076 GCA_004363535.1 Dasyprocta punctata | reverse complement strand
TCTTCCAAGTTCCCTGGTACCCCCTCTGGATTTTAAGACTGCACATGCCTTGTGACACGTCTGAATCCCTTTCCTGCCTCTCGGGAGCAGCAGTGGTATGCCTCAGACAGCCCCGACGTGCCCCCAGCCACCTCCTGAGGACAGACATGGTAATGCCACTAGTTAACTGCTGGGAAAACCCCGCCAGCATTTATCTGGTCATCAGAAGGTCATACCCTTTGTCTGCTGCTGCAACTGCTAGGAATTCATTGTAAAGAAACAGTTTAAAGGGAAGAAAGTTTATATATCACATACAGAATTAACTACAGCACGGATGAGTACATGAGGCTGAACGCCCTGAAATGGCTGGACTCCTCCACAGTTGGGGGGGCCTTAAATTAAGGTAACTTACCTGACATAATTGAATGGCCTCTGTAATATCAAAGAAATCCAAAGCCTGCTTCACCTTGGTGCAGGCCATCGGCAAGGGGCTGTCCTCTTCAGTCTGGGAACAGTCTTACCTTTTAGATGAGGCGCCCTACAGTCACAGTAAGCATTAGCTGTTGTGCGCCTCCCCACTGTGACGCTACGTCACAAGGACTGTGTGCATCTTCCTTTAGGGGCGGAAGACTTGGGCTTCTCAGGGTGCTGTGCTCAAGGTGCCCCAGCAAGCTGAGGTGGGGATCCTGGCCTTGTGGTGCGAGGATGCGGGTGGCCTGCAGTGAGACCAGTTATGTCAGAGGACGCAGGTGGGCTGCGGTGAGACCAGTTATATCAAAGATGGTTGGAGTCTAAAGACCACAGCTCGGCCTCCCATCCCCTCACTCACGTGTTCAGTCAGCAAGTGCACCCTGCATGCCTGTCCTGTGGAGTCCCCACCATGGGAGTCCCCTCCTAGCATCAGCGTTCAAACCTCAACGTGATCCTGATTCAGAAAACACGCATTAAGACAATGCTGGTAGCACCAGGATTACTTGGTGCATTTAAAGTGTTTAAACATTTAGTTAATGTTACTTTGCCTCTTTTTATAAGGTCTGGAAAGTGTGAAGTGATTCTTCCAAAAAGCTGCAAAGAAAGACAGTCTTCTCTAAAGTTTGGTGAAAGCTTTGGATCCATATGCTTTTGTAGATGGATAATATCTCTAAATCTCCTAGAGCAAACCTTTCAGAGGTGAGCACCCAACTTCGACCCCAAACCCACTTCCTGCAAATGCCAACACTGCAGTTAAACCCGAGTACTGAGGCTTGAGTTTAGAAAAAGCAACTCAGACATTAATACCTTTTATCTTCAAAGAAAAACAACACTCACGCCACCACTGCCCTAGACATACATGTTAATACAATGAGATTTCCTAAAACCTTATTCGGGTTATCAGATTTCCATGTAATAACTGTACTACCTAAAGTCAAAATATATTTGCAAAGTTATTTTAAAATGTCTTAAAAAATAAATCAGCAATCAATGTGCCACATTTCGGGTTTAGTTTTCATGTTTAATTCAATCAATATTCACCTCTCCAATGATGAGGGTTCAAAATATTTTGTTGGAGAGAGCTGCTCAGTAACAGGGATCCGATGTTAAAAAGCAGAAAACATTATTTCAAAATATTCATTTAGAAATTTGAGAGGACTAACTTCAGAATACATTACAGATATTAAAACTTTAATAACATACTTATTAATATTAAAATGAGTATGTAATGAAAGTATAGTTTAATTCATTTTTATGAATATGTATTTACATTGTATCATTAGAACCATTCACATGTTGTTTAATGCAGTGATTATTTAAAAAGCATAATAAATTATTAACTTTGATAAATTCTCTCTGTATGTAATGGCAAACTTCTGAAACAAGATGTTCCAACAATGTTTTGGTGAAGAGGTTTTAGGTTTTTGCTTCCTGAAATGCTAGGGCAATGCAAGCCTCAAATCCTATGATTTTTTTCTTTTTTCTTTTAAAAATGAAAAAAGAATAAAAATGATGACACAGAATTTCAAAACAAAACATAGGAGATTAACACTGGTTAATATATTGCATATTGTTATCTTCAAAGTAGTTGCTTGGATTACAAGATACGGGCGTGAACAGGATAATGAAAGCACAAAACGCTCTTCCTGATGAACTAAAGGGATCAGCAGTAGAGTTATCTATCTTGTATAAATACATATATATATATATATATATATATTCTTTTCCCTCCTTTCTTTTCTCCTTTCCCTAATGTAAAAAACTGAAAGAGTAAGACACAAAATGTAAAAAACTGAAAGAGTAAATAAGAATCAAAAGTGAAAGAATAAACAAGGCCCAAAATAGATATTATGAAGGGAAAGGGAAAGAAACTGCTTAAATCCTATGATTTTTTGCTCTTTCTCTCAAAGTAGAAAAAGAAGTCCTACATGAACAGATAAAACAAAGTTTACTTGGCTACTGCTATGGGTATGGTCCTGTGTTCCCCTAAAACCTCAAGTAATCATGGATGGTACTGAATCTGGCATTTGTGACTGGTTTGTTGTCTTGTTCTGGGATTGATGATGTGAATGTTGCATCTGCCCAGTGTGAAGCCAACATACAGTGTAAGGGTGAGAGGAAGGTGCGCTTTTCCCTCTCACAGTTCGCCTTGCTGCTGCGGCCACCATGAATGGCTGCCCTGCCATGTCATGCGGCCATGGAGCCAACTGAGTATGGACTGAAATCCCCAAGAACTGTAAGAAATAAACCTTTCCTTCCCTAACTTTGGATGTCAGGTGTTTTGTCTCAGCAACAAGTAAAAAGTAACTAAGACAGAATTTGGTACCAGGAGTGGGGTAATTTCTGTGACTAAACCAGACCATGTGGTTCAAGAGCCTTTGGAAATGGCTTGTGGGAAGAATTTGGAAAAGTTTGGAGATGTCAGCTGAAAGAATGGAGCTGGAAAAGCTTATGCTTTTCTGCATGGGAGATTCTGGTCAGAGCTCAGCAGACCAGAAGGTGAATAGAGAGCCTGTCAGTAAAGACCAGGCTTGGGAGGTTTCTACTGGGAAGAAGGACTGCATTGGTTGTTGGACTCCACAGGATGTGTTTTATGGCTTGGCAGAAAGTTTGTCTGCATTTTACTTGTGTCCAGACAATTTGCCTAAGACTGTGATTAAGGGCAGAGGACTGATTAACCTGGCAAAAGAAATTTTAAAGTAGTCAAATGTTGAAGTGGTGGCATGGCTATTGTTGTGGGCTTTTAGCCAGATTTATGTTGCAAATCAATAGCAAAGAGCTCAGCAGGATGACTTGAAACATTGTCAGTTTCACCATAAAGCTGTGGACTGTAAAGATAGGGCTGAGATATCAATTGCTGAGAAGGAACAAAGAAATAAAAATGATGGCCTGGGGGCATTCTGGGAAGCAGCATGTCTCCACCCTTTACATCCTCAGACTGTCAAAAGTAAAAGAGTTTGCTCTGAGGAGAAAGCCACAGAGCACCATGTTCCAGAGTGGTGACAGAGGCCACAAGAGTTTCCAAAATGGTGGCGGCCACACCAGACTCTAGAATGGCAGTGGCATAGAGAGCCTGTCCCTCACAATCAGGTTCAGAAGACTCAGTGATCCAGGCAGTCGACTCCTACAGCCAAGAGAGAGGAAAGCCTGGCTACTGCTCCAGCTGGCAGCAGACCTTGGCAGCATCCATGTGGTGCTAGATTTAAGTGCAAGGAAAATGCACAGCTTCTGCCCCACCTGCAGAGGGCAATATGTAAAGATGTAAGGGTGAAGCCAAGAGTGCAATGAAAAATCCAGAGGTTTGGAAAAGCCAGGAATATGGATCATCCGAGGAAAGCTATAAAAACCAAACAGAGTGGGCTTAAGAGAAAAGCTATGGAAGTTAAAATCCCTGGGAGTGCTGCAGGGGTGGAATCACTCAAGTCTTTTGGAGCTTACAACCAGATTGCTTCAGATGCTGAGCACAGAACTCCAGGACTTAATGTTTGCCCTGCTGGATTTTGGACTTGCTGTGGTTCCAGTGCTTTGTATTCCCCTGTTTATAACTTTTGAAATGGTAATGTTTATCTTGTGCCTTTATATGTTGGCAGTGTTTAACCTCATTTTCATTTGTACGGGGGTTACAGTTAAGAGTTTGCCATAGATCCTGGAGGAGATTTGGGACATGGACTTTTCAGCAATGTTGAAACTTTTAGGACTGTCAACTCTTGGAAATGGACTAAATGTCTTTTGTATAAAGGATATACATGAGTCCTTAGGGGGCCAGGGGTGAAATGTTATGGGTATGGTCCTGTGTCCCCCTAAAGTCTCATGTAAGCATGAACAGGGCTGAGATTGGCATCTGTGATTGGTTTGTTGTCTGGTGCTGGGACTGATGATGTGAGGGTTGCACCCGCCCAGGGGTGGAGCCCACATACAGTGTAAGGGTGACAGGAAGGCATTTTCCCTCTCATGGTTTGCTTTGCTGTTGTGGCCACCATGAATGGCTGCCCTGCCATGCCATGCTGCCTTGGAGCCAACTGAGTATGGACTGAAACCCCCCAAAACTGTAAGAAATAAACCTTTCCCTCCCTAATTTTGGGCGTCAGGTGTTTTATCTCAGCAACAAGTTACCACCTAAAGGTTTCTGTTTACATCTGATTTCATGAGGAAGCCGAACTTTCTTCTCCACTGGACACGGATATCACCCACCCCAAGCAGAGGAAGAGGACTCAGACTGCCCACAGCACTGGCACCAATTCCCATGCCGAAATATCCACACCCAGGAGCCAGGGAGCACTCAGACTGGTGTGTGAGCAGAAACTGCATCTAATGCCTCTTCCCTGACATTTACTGCCTCTCCTGTCCCTGCAGCACCCACAAGTGCACAGGCAAACCCGACAGGTAAAGGCCGTGAGATCTGTGAGCCCTGGCAGTGACCGAGGGAACCAGACGAGGGGCTGCTTACAGAGGTGCGAAGAACAGCACGTGCTTCTCCCGCAGAAGATGCTGCTGAATCCCTTCATCTATCCATGCTGCTTCTAAAATGGGCAACTTAGCAACTACACAAATTCATGAGTCACAACTCTGAAGGCTGAGAAGTCTAAAATCAAGGCATCAGCATGGCCAATGTCTGGGAAGGACTCTTTCTGGTTCAAAAATGACTTTTTCTTTTTCTTTTTCTTTTTTTTTTTTTTGCAGAATCCCCACATGGTGTGAGGGGTAAATTAACCTTTGGGGTCTCTTGTATTCAGGCAATAATCCTATTCATGAAGACTCAGTCTTTTGAGCCTATTACTTCTCCAAGACCCAACCCCCAGAACCATTACCCTGAGGGCTGGGATTTAAGCATAAAAATTAGGGACAGTGTAAGCGCTCTGACCACTGCAGTTAGAACAAGGTGTAAACTCGGAGTGCTGCCAGGTGATGGGGCCTGGTTAGAAGAGATGGGTCACTGGGTCTGTGAAATGTAAGGTGTATCTTCCCCTTCTGCTCCTCCCTTTTCTCTGTGCTCTGCAGGTGTGGGATTGACATCTTCTCCTCCACCAAGTCCCTCTGCCATCCTGTTTTTGCCTTGGAGTCAACTGACCACAGACTAAAACTGAGCCAAAGTGAACTTCTCCTCCTGTAAGTTGTGGGTGTTGGGTACTAAGTCCCAGCAACGGGAAGCAACAGAGATAAATGTTGACAGCAAGAGGAGCCTCACTACTGTGACTGTTCCTGAGCATGTGATTTAGAAGCCTTTGGATGTGGTTCAATGGAGGACTTCAAAAAGGTTTAAAGATGCCAGATACAGAAGTCCTAAAATGCTGTAAGCTGAGCTTGACGGGAGATTCTGGACAGAGTTCAAAACCCAGGAATGCTGATAGAAATGTGGATAGAAAAGACCAGGAGAAGAAGATGTCTGCTGAGAACAAAGACTCCATTGGCAGTTGAAGTACACCCCAAGTGTGCTATGCTCTGGCAGAAAATTTGTCTATGTTTTGCCTATGTTCTGAGACTTTGGGCAAGACTAAGACAAAGGATAGTGGATTAATTAATCTGGCAGAGGAAATTTAAAGTAGACCAATGTCCAGGCTGTGGCATAGGAACCGCTGGCTCCCTTTAGCCAGATCTACAATGAAAACCAGGAGTAAACATCAGAGCCAAAAGATGAAAAGTTAATGTTTTAACAGCAAGGGAGCATTACCTGCAGAGTCGGGGATATGGAAAACATGGTTGCTGAAAAGATTAGTATTTTAAAAAGCCAAATACTTTGCATCAGAATAATAAGAAATATGCCTTGAGGGCATCTCAGAAATCAGCAAAACCCCTTGAAAGAGTCAAATATGCAAAACTGTAGTTTTCCTTTGAAAAGAGAGTCTCAAGGAGCCCAGCTCATTTGGGGCTTTAATGGTCAAGTTTCCCTGGGTTCAGCCACCCAGGCACTCAGTGGCCATTGCAGCTATGATCCAACAGAGCCTGCTGCTGCTCCACTGGCCAGCAGACCTTGGAATCACCCACACAGTGGTGGTTTTACAGGTATGCAGAATGCAAGAGTAGTGGGGTCAGGGAGACTTCTACCCAGATTTTGGGAAGCCAGGCAGTGTACCCAGAGAGGACAGTTCATGAAACTGTGAGGGTGAAGCCAAATGGGCAGCAGAAACTCCAGAAAAGTGGAGAAGCCAGGAATGTGAAATATGCTGCTGAAGAAAACTTTGCAGTGAGCAAAGCCACCTGGAGAGCAACTCTCTGAGGCTGCAACCAGCAATGCCATATGGGTGGGGATGCCCAAGCACTTTGCAGCTCACGTCCCGTTACAATTTGCCTGGGTGCTGAACACAGAACCACAGAATTTATTATTTGCTTTGTTGGGTTTTGGTCTTGCTTTGGTCCTTTCTATCCCTTGTGTCTCTGTTTTGGAAAGGAAATGTTTACCCTGTGCCATTGTGTGTTAGAAGTGTTTTAACTTCTTTTTAATTTTTACAGGGGCTCAAAGTCTGAGTTTGCCTTGAGTCTCAGAGGCAACTTTGGACTTTTCAGTAATGTGAGCACTGTTAAGACTTTGGTAACTCCTAGAGATGGACCAATGCACAATGAGGTGGATACGAGCCTTTTGGGGGCCAGACACAGAACGTTATAGTTTAGAACTAGAATGTCCCCTCAGAGCTCATTTGTTCAGAGGCGGGGTTCTTGGAAGTTGACTGGAGGTGCTATACCCACCCAGGGGTTCACCTACTGATGAGGTCTGAGCGATGTGTGCTGTTAGGAGTGGGGTTTGGTTGGGAGAGGTGGGTCACTGGGCTGGGTCTTGGAAGGGTTTATCCCCCTCTGGGCTCCAGAACTCAGCTCTTGCAGCAAACCTCTGAACACTGCCCATGGACTCGAGGTACCCAGGAGCGTCTCCCTGAGGACCTGACCCACTGCATCTACTTCCTTAAAGAGACGATCGTATGTGTTCAAAACAGTTACCACCCTCGAGAGTCCCTCTCTTTCGCACATGCAGACTCTGAGCTTGTTAAGGAAACGTCAGCCCGGGTTTAGAAACAGGGTGATCAGGGCGAGCCTGCTCCTCACTGTGGATGAGTGTGTTGGTACAGAGGGCAAATCACATCCTCACCTCCCGAGGCCTGGCTTGGTGCTGCCCTATAGATGGGCACCAGCACAACACTGGCTGTGCACATGGGGACACCTAATTTCTCCTAAGGGCTCTGTGTAGGAGCTTTGGTTGGGAGCTGAGGCTACAGGTGAGCACAGAAAGGCCAGGCAGTGACACAAGTCAACACTTTCCAACTGTATCAGGTGATATGCTATGTACCCCCAAGTCCTCACATACTTTTGATGGGGCTAAGTCTGGCGCTTGCTTGTGTTCACTTTGCTGTACCTGCCCAGGGGTGGAGCCGACATACAGTGTAAGGGAAGGTGGGTCTTCCAATTCCACTTCGCTCTCTTTCTCTCTCTCTTTCTCTCTCTCTCTCTCACCAGCACAGCTTGTGGCTTGCAGCTTGCAGCCACCATGAACAGCAGGCCCACCATGCCATGCTGCCTTGGAGCCAACTTTATGGACTGAAACTCCTGAGAAACTGTAAGAATAAACCTTTCCTTCCCTAATTTTGGGCGTCACGTATTTCGTCTCGGCAATGAGCGAAAGGTAACCAAGACACCAACACATCCTTGGAGCACATGGCAAGTTTGCAGAGCTTTGTGATAGCACAGAAAGACAACCTCATTGATTTTCTAAAAGTTCTGTGGCAGACAGATTGAGACTTGCATGACATCATTGCACTGCTATCGAAGGAAGTCCAATAAGCGCTGACAGAGTGCACAATCAGCCTGTTTCTGGTCAGATCAAAGAGGAGGAATAAAGTAAAACTGCAGCAGGGGTGCTGGGAAAGCTGCCCAGGCTGTCCCAACATCAGCCCCGGCGAGGGGCCTGGCACTCCCCACAACGGCACAGCTGGGGCAGCAAGAGGACTGAATGATGGCACCGCACAGCCAGAGCACAGCCCGGCCTGCCCAGGTGCGTGATTCCCGGTCCGCCTGCCGACTGATGCCCCCCCACCCTCCTGATTGGCAAACTCTTCCTGGGACCAGGGAAGCTTCTGTCCGTTCATGCCTTCCAGTGTGACCATCCCCAGGAGCACATGTTGGTGGAGATTCAAACAGGAGCCGTCTGCATATGTAATTCAACAAGCTGAAACTGAAATAGTCACAGGTGGCTTACAGCTGGGTATGGCCTGAGTCCCTTCTAGAAGGAAAGTACTAATGGTTGCTCGCTGGCCAGCACCTCCCCCTCAGCATTCCTGGAAGGTTTTATTATCACTCCCATTTCTCATCTGAGGCTACTGAGTGTCTAAGGATTACATGATGTGCTCAAGACGGGAGAACCAGGAAGTGGAAGAGAAAAATCCAGTGAAATCCAGGCAGCCCAGCCCAGCTCTCGCAGTGACATCGAACTGTCTCGCAGTGACATCACACAAAGGAGGCTCTAAAGTGACTCTGAGCCTTAACAAGCTCCAGGCTGCCCATAAACAGCGAGGAAACGAAATGGTGGGGTGTGGCACGATTCTTTCAACACACACACGCATGCATGCACACATGCACACGCACGTGCACGCACACGGGAAAGCACTTCTCTTGGCTCTGACGATCTAACTTGAGTTGTTAAACCTGTGTCCGCTGTAATTATATCTGACAGTCCCGCAACTCTGCTGCGAACTTCTGCCCTAATCAAATACTAGTTCCATGAATTCAAGGCAACACATGAAAAAGACTGCATTAAACTTCTGCCATCTCCCCTCACGCCTTGGAAGCACTGCTCTACTCTACCTTACCTTCGGCGGACAGGCCAGATTATATTTCCTTTCCTAAATCAACAGGAAATTGCACAAAAGATGGAGAATTTGGGATTGCAAAAGAGTGATTTGGAAACAGAGGGTTGAAAAATGTAAGTGAAGTGCGATTATCTTCTCTGTAAGCCCGAGTTTGAATGAGAGAGAGCGGACTCTGGGTGCGAGAGCTTACTGAGACGGGGCAGCCGGTCTCAGCAGAGTCCTTGCCCACCAGCGATCTTAAACGCCCTGTTTCCTCCCTGGCGTTACGCACCTGGCTCCTGAGTCTGGCAATGGGAACAAGCTGGACGTGGGTTAAAGAGAGCGGCGAGTTCCTCGAGGGTCCCTGAGTGCCTCCCATCGGCACGTCATCCAGGAGCCTGAGCTTGCCCTGACCATCGAGAGACTGACAGGACACGGCGTATGTCTGCAGCCTTGGGCTGAAGTGACCAGAAACTCCTACTTCCTGTCTTTAGGAACTCCCCCACTCACCCGCATCCACATCCTCCAGCTGACTGAATCACCTGGTACGGTGGTGCACACCTATAATCCCAGCACTCTGGGAGGCTGAGGCAGGAGGATCAAAAGTTTGAGTCCAACTAGGAAGTTTAAGAATGTATCAAAGCCTGTCTCAAAAAATGAAAAAGGAGCGGGAACGTAGCCCAGTGAGAAGACTGTGGGTTCAACACCATGACCTTGGGAGCATCACAGGAGACCACACACAGACACGTGGCCAGCGGTGCTAGCTGGCCCTTAGTCGTTTCTGCCCAGGGACTGACACGCAAGCGTGGCCACCCAAGAGGCAGCAGGACACCCCCGAGTGCCCCTCTCCGTGCCGCTCAGCATGGGCGGTTCTGACCCACAGAGGCACGACAGGCAGGAGGACAGGCAGTTTCGGAGCAGTCCGCACACAGTCCCGGGTAGCAGGGACACGGGGCTCTCTTCCTCGGCTTCTCTCCAAAGCCACCTCACTGCGAGCTGCGCTAGCTGTGCAGTGTGGCTGTCTGCTCCTTAGGCAGGAAGTCTCCCCGCGCCCGCTCCGCATCGCCCCGGCGCTGCCCCACACCTACCAATGAAGCCCGAGGATGGCGGGTTGGGCTGGATCTTCTCCTTCGTGTTCTCCTGGATAATGTCCCACAGCTGCCATATAAACTTTGGGTGCAGAATGTAGAATGGCTGGGCTGGGTTTCTCCGGCGGTGCTGAATATACGGAGTGAACAGGTTGTAGTCTGGCTTCTTGTACCACTGAGGGAAAAAGAGAATCCAGTCAAGGACGCAGTGACAAGGAGCCTGGGCAGCCTGCGGGCCGAGGCACAGGGGCCAGGTTGGAGCAGGAGGGAGGTGGACCCCAGGCCTCTAGCTGGACGTATGCAGGGCATTTCTGGGGAATTCAGGTCCTCAGCTGGCTTCTTGGTGGATTCCAGTGTTGTGGACAGATCTCCTGCACTCTTCTGTATCTGACTCTTTGGGTGAATATTATAAAATAACCCTATAAATTATGTGTCCTGTATTAAACTGTTTCCCTTGTAAACCCTGACTACGACAATTTCCAAAGGTGCGCAACATTACCCTGTCACAGCGGAAGCTCTGTGCATTGAAACTGTCACCCGAGTGTAACTGGGAGCAATGAGCGTTCAGAGAGGCCCCCTTTCCACCCACTTCTCCAGTGCAGTGGCAGCTCAGCAGCCCACAGAGGGGCACCATCGAGAAGCTGCCCCAGCTGGGGTCCACACTCGCGCACACCCATGGGCCCAGCTAGTGCCCTGGCCGGTTTCATCTGGCCAAGGCAGGCCCCACCTTGGGCCCGTGACCCACGGGCCAATTGAAAGCATGGTGTGACTTGGGTGGGCCAGCACAGAAACACTCACCAGGTAGAGATTGGAGGAGTAGGGCGCCGGGTCCCAGGCCACCAAGATGACGTCTCTATACAAAGCGCTGTCAATGAAGTGATAGCCGGGGTTGGCCAGGATCTGCAAGCACACAGGAGAGGCCATGCTAAGGACTCTGCTGTTCAGACGCTCAGTTCAGAAACCGCTGTCAGTGACGAGGAAGCAGGGCAGGGAGGGAAGTGCGCAGACTCTCTGACCCCGTTGGGAGGGGGACAGCCCACGGCAGCCGGGGCCCCAGCTCTTCCACTCCTGCCGGCACTGCGCTGTGTCCAGGGGTGCCGGCTCAGCCCCGAAGGGGTGACACCCCAGCGCCCCAGGCACGTGGTCAGGAGACAGGCCTGTGGTGCACTTCTCTGGGTGCTGAGCGGTTCCTGGAGGCCAGCCACTGCCTTCCCCCCGGGGCTCGCTCTGGCTCCCCTGACTGGTCAGTCTTGCCTGCCAATCACCTTTTTAAACTCTCAATTTGGGATTTTCGCCCTGATGAACATGGACTTTTCCCATGTTACTTTTCCTGAGATTAGGCAGTGTCTCACAGGGGACGTGGATTTTAACATGCTGGGTTTCTCCTCTGCTCTCAAGAGCAGTTAGAAAATGAACGGTGGATCTTCCAGCTGGTGACAGCCACACACCGTGCAGGGGCGGCCGGGCCCAGGGAGCTGACCCTGGCTACGGACGGCTCGCCGGAAATTACTGACCGCCTCACTTTTCCAACAGTGTCTAAAACTCTGGAAATTGCTGTGTTCTGTTCTGAGAATAATTCTGCCACAAGTTCGGAAGATGTTCTTATCACGAACATGAAGCAATGGGCCGCACTCATTTTGCATCAGACATCACTGTGAATTTTCAGATTTCCAAGTACTGAAGTTTCAAAGGCATTCGTGAACCCTTGGATTTAATGGGTTTTATTTCCCTTAATTTAATCACTGCAAGTTTTCCCCCAGCAGTAGAGATTTAACCCAAAGCCTTCATCCTGAGCTGCACGCCTTTTAAAAAACTCTTCTGGAAGCTCTGAGACAGGGTCTCACTAAGTCACTAAATTGCTAAGCTGGGCTGGACTGTGCAACCCCCCGCCTCAGCCTCCCAGGGTGCTGGGATCACAGGAGTGCGCCACCTCACGCACTCACCCCTGCAGCTCTTGCCGTAGTGATGCCTGCTGCTTCGCTCTCCTCAGGTCGCACAACGCAGCCCGGCAAGCCTGTGAACCCTTAGGCGTCTAGACCGATTTTCCTTCTCATCTCACAACCTCCTCCCCTCCCCTCACGCCTCCTCCCCATTCCTCCACACTTCTCATGGCGCAGGCTTTATAATCATAAGGCCCACGGCGACAGGCGGGTACGATGGCCACGAGGAGCCAGGCAAATCCCCTCGCTCACCCGGGCAAACCCTGCCCACGGAGCGCACGGCTGGGCCGCCGGGCCGCGACTCACCTGGGAGTTGATGATGCGGACGGTGGTTTTGTTTCCCACATCCTTCTCATAGCCGCGCGTGGGCGCAGAGTTAAACCTCAGCACCGCGTCGTGGGAATCTAAGGGCACACAAGCAGCAAGCTTACTCCCTTTCTCCGCAGGGCCACGTCATCTAGAAAACCTTCCACCCCGAAGCCACCCAGACACGGCCGCAGAGCTGCGATAGCTGTCCACACGTTTTTCGGGTGATTAGCTGGAGATTTAGGATGAGCTCTTGGCTTGGGAGGTCAACATGAAAACATGCAGCTGCACACGCAGGACGCGTGTCCGCCCAAAAGGGCTGAGCCTCCCCCAGAGTGCGTGACTCTGCCATGCTCTGCTGTTACACATGTGCCCGGGGCGCCGTCTTGGAACGCGTGCCCTCCTAAGTGACGGGTCAGTGACTATGAATGAGGATCACCCCAGCCACAGCAGCCTCCTGAGCCGCACTTGGACCCTCAGCTTCTCATATTCCTTATGGGCCCCATTGTTGATGCCGCCGCCCCCACAGTGCCGAGCTGCGGAAGGCGGACAGCTAGGAGCAGGAGCAGGAGCAGGAACAGGTGTGGGCAGGTGGGCCGTCCACAGAGCCCCGAGGTCGACAGAGGGAGTCCGAGCTGCACCAAGGCCACTGCCCTCACCCAGCTCGATGCACCCCTCACTGGGTGAGAGCCCTACCTTACAGCTCACTGTCCCACTTTCTGCTGAGGGTTTATGCTTAGGAAGAAAGTTAGCCTCAAGGGTATGGTGGCACACACTGGTAACCCCAGCTTGGGAGGCTGAGGCAGGAGGATTGTAAGTTTGAGGCCAGCCTGGGCTACACAATGAGCCACTGTTTCTGAAGGAAAGGAGAAAGGAAAAATGGGAGGGAGGGAGGGAGGAAAAGAGGGGAAGGAAAGGAGGAAGAAAAGAAGAAAGGAAAAAAACAGAGAGAAAAAGAAAGCCAGCCCTGATTTCTGTGACACCTTCCGCCTGGCTCTGCAGTCAGCGGCCAAGGCCTGGCGTCACCAGCTGCAGGGTCTCTGCTCCGCTGTGCACCCCACAGTCCTCCGAGCCACCCACATCTCCAGCACCCCACACACAGCCGGGAAGCCCTGCATCCGGATCCCCTGGCTGCCACCCGAGAGGACCCCCCGCCAGCGGGGCTGAGGAGTGACAGGCTGAGGGTGGGCAGTGGGGTGCAGGCGATGAGGGCGGTGAGGCTGCGCACACTTGTGCTCCCGGAGTTCCGCAGCCCGCGTGGACAGGACCGGGGACTTCTGGGCGGGCGACATGCTGCTCACGCCATGCTTGACCTGCGACAATGCTGCGCCCACCCCGCGGGCCCTGCAGATACGGACCCTCCCTGAGGTCCTGGATCCCTGGGGCTGTTTCCGCCTCGGTCCTCGAGTAGATGACACACGCTGGAACCCGAGCCCCGAGCCCCAAGGCAAGGACGCCAGTGCTGAGCACCACACTCGCTACCCTGGAGCACAGCAAGCGCACGACGGGGCCTGGCTGAGCCGGCAAAGCCCGCTGGGGTCCTGTCGGGGGAAATTGCGCCCGCGGCAACAAGCCGTGACCCGAGAGCCCAGTCTGCCGTCCCGTGACAGCCACAGAGCAACACAGACACACGTCCCTGTGTGCACACGGCCCCAGGGGCCGGGACCGAGTCCTGCTCGCGGGGCCCAGAGCTGCGGAACCCACGCGGGGAAGGAGGCCGCTGAGGGCCGCCCTCTGCACTTCCCATCCGCACCACGGCTCCGCTTCTCGTTTAACCACTCGCTCACAAACTTCTTCCTGGTAATGAACTGCTTCACTATTTATTTTTATTAGTGTACTGAATAGTGTATCAAAACAAAAAACAAAAAACAAAACCCCAGTGATATTTGAGCTAGAGACATCAGACTTACTTTTTAGCCTCAGGGCCGCTTTAAGAAAAAATATTGACCACATTTCCTCACAAAGTAGAATAGAAAAACTTCAAATGTCCATGCATTAATTTATATTTAAACAACATTTGAATGAAATTGCTATATTTTAAAAGGTGGTGAAAGACCAGCACTGCTCTGGTCGTCCTTGAGCTCTGCCGGCTGGCTTTGCAGACACAGCTGGTGTCTCCTCACAGCTCTGGCTGCGTCTGCTGCCGTGTGCTGCTCTGGCTGCTGTGCAGGGCCTGGGAGACAGTACCCAAGAAGGGGCTATGTTAAGGGTCCTCACAGACGGCCATGAACACTCTTGTTTGATTTGCCCCCAAAACTTGACAAGTGCTACTTGCTAAAGGTTGGCGCAGTGTGGAATCTGAAAACTACACTGCTGAGCGGCCTTTTCCTAATAAACTGGTAACTCCAGGTTTCAGTTAAGTAGAAATGGAGGGTCTGCCACTGCCCCAGTCTGAACCCCCATCCCAGTGTCTCCATCATCAGGGCCCCCTGAGTTCACCTGTCTCTATGCTACAGGGCTTCCAAAGTGAGGAGTTTTAGAAAATTCAAACAAATGGGTGAATGGGTACAAATCCAAGAATTCAACTAGTTCTGCTACATGAAAATCCATTTGTCTATCTTGCTCTTAAAATGGGTCTCTGACCCATGCATAATTTTGTAATGCTGAGCAATGATCATTTGAGAATTCTCCAGGCGTGAATGAGGCGGATCCGCCAAGTTCTGTTGCGTTCATTACCAAGAATCAAACAGCCTCACTGGCTAATAGCACCGTGGATTCCATCAGGTTTCAAGGATGGGAAGCTTCCAATGCACGGTTAAAAGTTTGAGTTTTATCACTCAACAAATACAATCGATTATTTTCCTAAAAGCTCACCTAATTCCTTTTAGAGGAAATGCCTGCCAAGTGTCCGAGTGTGCACGGTTACACACGTCTGCCGCACATCCTCCCCAGTGAGAGGGGGAGGTCCCATAGGCCCTGCTGCCCGTGGGCTCAAAGCTGACCCTCATGTGGGCACATCCAGGCCTTCTGTCGTGAAAGGCACCCCCTCCCTGGGCCGCATGGGGGTGAGGAACACCCCAGCAGCTGGCACCCGGCAGGCCTCGAGCCGAGGAATGAGCCGTGTGCCTCTGATCCCTTCGGCAGCCATCAAGCAGAAGCCAAAAGGAAGGAGGACGAGGGTCCTGGGTGTCGCTCCAGGGCCGGTTTCCCTCGCCCACCTGGAAAGTCCTGGGCCCTTACCTGGACCACAGTGTTTGTGTGACTGAGGGCAGGAAAGGAGAGGGGGCGCCGGACGGCGAGGGACTGGGGCTGGGCACCGCCCGGCAACGCGGCAGCGGGGCTCAAGCTGTGCACAGGAGGAAGGGGTGGCTATGGGATTCAGTGAAGCCCGTGGCCGCAGAAGCCGCTTCTGGTGCAGGCTGTGCCGGTCTTGGGTCCAGCAGCCAAGGGCACTGCCCCCTGAAGATCACTCCTGCCAGGCCAGGGCCTTCCTCCCCTCATCTTCGGCCAGAAAACGAGTGTGACCGCAGTGGCCACCTGGGGCCAGGGCCTGAGTGACCACCTCTCCAACACCCCAGCACACACAAAGCCGAGTCAGAGGCAGTGCCCTGGTCCTGGGCCAGGGAGCAGGTACCGAGCTATGGCCCAGGCCAGGGGCGGAAGCCAGGCTCCACCCAGTGACTCCACAGGCCACGCCCTCTCCCTGCTGGGGGTCAGTGGAGCAGTCACAGGTCCCCGCACTCAGGGCTGCGGGTGCCCGCAGCCAGCACTACTGAGCACAGAGCAGGCCCTGCCTTCAGCAAACTCCTGAGAGCTGCGGCTCCAGCCGGGCCTCCCGGGAGGTCTCTGACACCTGCCACATCCCCGTGCTACCTCCACGGTGCTCCCACACTCTCCCGCCGCTGTCCGCAGTGCGCACAGGTCCCCGTGCCCTCCCACTGCGGGCTGCGTCTCTGCTTCCCTGGTGCCGTCTCCAGCCCAACTCGCACATCTGGAGCAGCCCTCCTGCCTCCTCCCTGCGTCCAGCTGCGCCTCAAGGTGGCTTGGCCTGGGGCGCTGCCCTTCCCCCTGCCCAGACGTGGGGCTCGTCTGTGCACGGAATCTGCGGGCTGAGCCTGCACCTTAGCCATCTCTGTGTCCAGCACAGGATCGGTGGGAAGTGGGAACAGTACTTGCTGACTGGCCATATGAACAACTCTCTTGACACCGCCCCCATCCAAGTGCTCAGTACACAGGCTACGGCTACAACCTTCCCCTCCTCAAGGCTGACCCCTTCTTTCTCCTGCGGTGCACGCCGACAAGAGCTGGGATCCAGCCCGAGCTCCCCAGCAAGCCTCAGCTGAGCACCTCCCAGCTCGGCTGCAGCCTTGTCGGCCACGACCTCGGCAGGTCCTTGAACTGATACTGAGGGCCTGACCTGAGTGCACTGCAGCAGACCCTGTGCACAGATCCGCTGGGTCTGCACTGGCCACTGCCACCTTTGGGTGCAAAGCAGAGGACACCAGCTGGCCCACAGCGATGCCAGCCCACGGAGCGCAAGGCCTTTGCTGTGAATACGTCTCATGCTGTGGTTACCTGTGCTGCAAATGTAGCTGCTGAATGACTCTGACTCCAGGGAGCCAGGCAAAGCAGGAAAGAGGGTTTTAGAACACTTCAGGGCATGGCCTTCCCTCGAGACGCCCCGTTTCCATCACGAAGCCTCACGATAGTGCACACGGCCTGAGTGGACTCGAAACCAGAAGAGCAAAATCGCAGCCCTGGCTCTTCACGAGCCCAGAAGCAGACTTCCCTGCGTCATCGCAAGCTCGTGTCCAAGCTCAGAATTGTTTCAAAGGCTCTGGCCAGGGATACTTACTCAGGAACGAAAAGCAAGGGAATTCTCCCTGGCACCCAGGAGCAGCCCAGACACTGGATTTAAGATGCAGGGGAGTTTAAAACGAAACCAGAGCGGAAGCGAGTTGCTGCCTGCCTCACAGCTTCACACTTAAATCCTTCCCTACGTTATTAGTATCGGTCCCAGAACGGGGGAGGCCCGTGCCGTGATCCCCCCCCACGCTGCCCCGGGACCTTTGAACTGCTGCTCGTCCCTAATAAACTGCAGGCGCTCTGCTCCGGCCTCAGCCACAAGCCTGTGCAACGCGCACTGTTATCCTGAGCCTGACTCGGGGACCCCGGGCCGCAAGCCCAGGTGCCATCTCGGGGCTCCTAGGTGAGGAGCCTTCCCATTCGGCTCCTTGCCAGGAGCACAGGCAGAGTCTGCCTCCGCAGCCGCAAACGGCGGTGCCTCCCGCTCCGAGGGCCCCTCAGGCCTCTCCTCAAGGATGCAGCGACGGGGCTCCCTGCTCCAGGGACAGTCTGGAACCAAGGCATCCACAGTCTCTGGCGGCAGGAGGAAAGAGCCTGCGAGGAGAAGCAGGGTCCCTCAGCCCCGGAGGGCAGCGCGGGCGGGCGGGGTGTGTGTGCCCTGTGGGACTGGAGCCCCTGCCAGCTCACGAGGGTGCCCTGTGCTGGGGACTGTGCCTCCACCCTGCCCTGCCCTTCAGTCAGGGGACACCGGTGCCCGCAGGCCGCGTGGAGACTGGTGCTGATGTCATGTGTCACCTGCCCCGGCTGTGGGGCCGGTGCTGGGTAAGAGATGTTCCTGAGAAGGTCCGGTTGTGGCTGTGATGATACCCAGATCAGCTAACTAGAGGAGAGCAGAGAACTTCCACGCAGCTCGGGCCTCATCCCATCCGCCTCCAGGACAAAGGCAGGAGTGTCCGAGGAAGGACTCCGCGTTAGGAATGCCACAGAGCCCCAGCCCGGTCCCCGCCTCTGGGCACGCTCGGGACGCACGCCCACCATCCCCGCCCAGCCCCTTCCACTGAGTCTCTCCATCTAGGGATACTCCACATGCGCAGGCCCCCCGCAGGCTTTCGAGCCTGTCCTTAGCCCCCACTGCACGCTCGGGTGGGGGGCCCAGGGGCCAGGTGGGGGTTCGGGAATGTGCACCCCACACAGCTCTGCTCCCCTCTTGTAGGACCCTGGGACGCGGGCTCGGGCCATGAACCCCAACTCCTCACAGAGGATGCCCGCTCCGGGTGGCAGCCCAGGGAGCACCTCCCTCCCTCTCCCCTTGTCCTGGGGGCGGCTCCCAGCCTTCTGGCCTCTGCGGGCTGGGGACGCACCCACGGGTCGAGGGACTGGGGACAAGCGCAGAGCGCAGCGGAGAGGCCCCGGAAGACTAAGCACAGCTTGGGGACCACATCCCCTGCCCGGGAACCTCAAGCACTGCCCCAGCTCCGAGGGCCAGTGACCCGCAGGGTCTCCCGCAGGCCCGGCGTGCCGGACACCCACCGATCTCCGCGCCCAGCGAGGAGTTGAGGATGGCTCCGGCCGACATGACCACGGCGCAGCTGCGCAGGCCGCGCGGGTGCAGCTGGCTCAGGGCCGTGGCGGGCACGAGGCTCCGCCACCCGAGCTCGTCGAAGGGCGGCTCGGTGCCGTCCAGGGTGCGCGGGCGCGCGCGCCGGAGCGCGCACAGCAGCTCTGCCGGGGCCCTGCGCGGCGCGCGCCGCCCGCGGAACCGCACGCCGTGCTTGTTGGCGCGCACGTAGTCGCGCATGGCCTTCTGCAGGCGCGGGCTCAGCATGCGCGCCGACGCCTCGCCTGTCCATAGGCGCCGCAGCAGCGCCCCGGGGAGGGGCGCGGCCAGCCGGTCCCCGTCCAGGCCTCTCGGCGACAGCGACACGCGGCCGCGGGTCCTCCTCTGCGCGCGCCGGCCGGGGACCCGCGGGGAGGGCTGGCCCGGGGACGCGAGCCCCAGGACCCCTGGCGCGCGGCCGCGCCTCCCGGGCTCGCCGCCCAGGAAGAAGTAGTCGTCGTCCTCCGGGTAGAAGGCGCTCTGGGATCGCCTCCCGACCTGGGAGGCGAAGGACTCGTCCTCGGTCCCCATGCCGCGCGCCTCCTCCGCGTCGGCGGGCGCAGCGCGGGCCGGGCGGCCGGGGCGAAGGCGCGGCGCGGGCTCGTGCGCGGCGCCCATGATGGCGCGCTGCTTGCCCTGCACCGGCAGGAGCCGCCGCGTCTCCAGGAAGGACAGCGAGCTGGGCGCGGGCTCCGCGGGGTTGCTGTCCGTGAAGTAGATGAAGATCGCCAGGAAGAGGAGCCCCCAGGCGAAGATTCCGAAGAGCAGGCGCTGCCTCCACTGCTTCAGGGGCGGTTTCATGGCAGAGCCCCGGGTCCGGAGCGCGGCGGAAGGCGTTGGAACCTGAAAGACAGGCAAGGGCCGCGATTAGCCAGCACGCGGACGCCAGCGAGGGGCCTAGGGGCCATGGGGCCGGCTGGAGGCAGGGGTCACAGGTCGCTAGACCTGTCCAGCCGGTGTCTGGCTGTCTCTGCTGAGCGTCGGGAGAGAAGCGCCCTCAGCAGGCGGGTGACTCCCCCAAGAAAACCGCCAATGGGGTGCCCCGCTTGACGAGCGTCTACAGAACCCCATCTTGGCAAAGCCTCTCTCCCGAGTGGCCTGCCGCTGTCCAGCAGCACCTCTGCATGTATTTCCGGGGCGACAGCCAGGTCTGACTCACGGACGCCAGCCCCAGCCCCAGGGGTCACCGGTGACCCCGAATAAAACAGTGTTCTGCTGACCGTGTTTGCGGGCCAGTGTTACCCCCGGTGTGTGCCTGTGGCCTTCAGCAGGGCCTTGGAACCTCACCCTTCTACCGCGGCCGCCAGCACAGGCTCAGCTTGGACAGGAAGTGACCCGCTTGCTGTGTGCCGGCCTGTCCTTGGCGGTGTCCGGGGTTACCTCACTCGGCTTCTTCAGTATCTCGTAAGGTCGGAACCACTGCTGTATCCATCCTTATACCAGGAAACGGAGGATCACAGGCGTGAGTAACTCACAGCCACAGAGATGGCGGCCCCAGAACATGCGAACCCATCTGCTTGGTTCTAGGGCTCTTGCTTTTAACTCTCCTTTCACGGTCCCTCTGCTCCTCGTGCCGGCGGAAGTGCCGGTTCCCACGCCGCGCTCCTCAGGCTCTCCGTGGTGAGGGTCACCCTCCCAAGTCCTCACTGTCGGAGGGTTTCACGTGTCACTCTGGGCCCCAGCGGCCTGGCAGCGGCCGAGGATGGCTGTCGAAGTTTCCAAGTGCGTACTCCACGGCTCTGCAGACGTCTCATCAAGAATCGGGGATGAGTCTGCTGGCGTTCAGAGCCCATGTGGTGCGGGCCCCTGGACGTCACCTGCCTGACCCGGCCACACTGGGGCCTGGGCTTTCAGCTGCGGTGCCCAGCAAGAAGGGCTCCAAGCTCTTTCCAGTGTTTCCAGGTTGGAAAATCACCTTCAGTAACAGCTCTTGTGTTTCACCCACGATGAAGGTGATCGTGGGACTCACGATCCACACCCAGCAATGTCAACCCCAAGACGGCCCTCGCTGCCAACACCAACCGCCTGTGGGGTCCCCAGGACACCCTCGGGCTAGAAGATTCCCGTGACCCCTTCAGCTTTGGTAACGTGTTGGAAAGACTAACAGAAGGCAGGGAAGTGCAATACTTGGGATTGCGTTTTTGTCCTACAGCACTTGTATTAGCTTTCCTGCTGCTGAGACAAATTTCCTAAGTGCCAGAATTCCAGTCTGAAGGAGGAGGAGATCATCAGTGTGTATCTCAGAGGTCATGGGGAGAGGGTGTGGCCAAGGAAAGCAGCTCATGGGCGGTGCAGCAGGGAAGAGACCAGGGGGAAGGAGCCGGGGACCACATATGCTCCCTGAGCTCAGCCCTCCTGACCGTCTCCCTCCAGCGGGCCCCTCCTCCCGAGGACGTGTTCTGCAGGACAGGGCTACCCTTGGTGAGGTCAGTGCTGTCGGGCAGACAGTCCAGATTAACAACACACGGGCACCCGGGCTGAGACTAGAGGGCCAGCTGGGATCTGGGTGCCTGTCCCTCCTGGCACATCACAAAGCTGCCAGCCAGAAGGCTCAGCTCAGCTCTGCTGCCGGAGTTTTCCTGGGGTTTTGCTACATGGGCATGGCTGAGAGACTAGGTCGTCTGACCGAACGCCACCTCCAGGGCGCCTCTCCCGTCTTGAGGCCAGCTTTGTCCAAGGCACAACCCCGGAATTTCACCTGGATGGTCTTTCTGGCGATCAGCACCCAACCAGAAGCTGTCCTTGGGTCTAGGGGGACCCCTCGGTAGGACAGCAGGCACAGTCCATCACTCAGGAAACTTCTGGAGAGTTGGAAGCTCCAGGCCTGCAGGCACTGGGGAAAAGACCACTGTACCATGCCAGGTTGCAGCCACAGATTTAAAGAAGGCCTGCCTGTGTGGCTGGGAATTGTCATTGCCCGGTTTCCTGTAGTCCAGAGAAGGAAAGCAAGTTGGAACTCGCAGCATTTGCTTGAGAGACAAGGTGAAGTGTGTACAGAACAGCGGGAGACAAAACAACCAACACCAAACTTTGAGCTGCAGTGAAGGAGCCACAAAGCCCTGGTCTGTGGCCAGCGCACCACCACACGAGGAGGAGGGAGGGCTTGGATGTCTTGGTTCGGTGGTCTCAGAAGCTGCAGGAGACCTGCTGAGAAGGGGGACCTGCTAAATCATCCTCAGAGGTTGCTGCCCATGAGACACTGACTTCTTATGTGGACACGCCTCGTTCTCTGAGGAGATGGTGGCCTCGCTCCCCTGGGGAGGAGGTGGCCCATGTGCCAGGGAGAGGTGACCAGCATTTGACTAGGGACAGCAGAGAGGAAAGGACAGGGAGCCTGCCTGGGCCCAGGGCCCCTGATGGTGTGTCCTCCAGGAGGTGGACAGAGGGGCTCATGCACCGGTCCCCAGGCGCCCACGGGAAGAGCTCCCTGACCAGACTCCTTGAGCGTGTGGTGGACAGTGGTCTAAGTGACCGAGGCAGCTGGGTTTGTGCCACTGCTCCCCTGGGAAGAGGCTGTGCCAGGCGAGCCACGTGCCAGACGCGCCATGGCTTTGGATTCTAAGGTTCTGGCCTGGCAGCCGGAAGGTGCTGATGCCCTCAGATGCTCTCTGCTGCCGCTACCCTTCCCTCCTTCCTCCCTTCCTTCCTCAGCTCTGCTCCCACGTCGCTTCCCTGTGCAGCCAAATTTCCAGTACGCTTCTATTTCCGCAGGAAAAATCACCCCCCATGCCATGCCCTGGAGATGGAGCCCAGAGCTGGACCCTGAGACCCTGCCAGGGAAGGGGCCGCAGTCCTCGTCCATGTCCTCGAGCCAAGGAGTGCTGGAATTCTCTCCAGCTGTTCTGAAGGGAGCCACACCGCAAAAGGCACAATTTATCACCAGTTGTCAGATGAAATTACGAGATGTGAGCGCTGACTGGACGCACAGCACAGCGTAGCGAGCGAGGTTTACTGCAGCCGTTTCTCCTTCCTTCAAGGGCAGAGCGGGGTTAATTCCGGCCGTGCCACTTTAATGATGTCCCTCGCAAGCCCTGCAGTCCACCAGTTTTATCACCAGTTTTCTTGAATGGAGACTTTCTCTTTCAAACACACTTTGATGGACGTGTGTGACTCAGCCACCAGCAGACCAGGTTTCCTGTGAGTCTGAGAAACGTTTGTGGATTGTGTGTGTGTGTGTGTGTGTGTGTGTGTGTGTGTGTTGTGTTGTTGCCCGGACTAATCATCAGTCTCGATATTTTAATGTTGAACGATAAAAATTTGTGTGTTAGCCCTAGTGAGACACTCGTGTATCTTAATAGGCCTCAGGAGTCATTTTCTTTGGAGAATCATTTTTCTAAAATTAGCTCTTGTCACAGATCTGAGACACACTCAGTCTGCAGGAAGAAGAATCCTCCCCCAGCTGGAATTCTGTCTCCTGCCAACCTCATACAAATGGCCCCTTCCCTTCATTTTTTAATAAATGGGAGAAAGTCTCCAGCCTGCTGTGTATGGAAAGGGAGACCTCCCCTCTCCTCGCTCCTTGCTCTGGCCCATTCTTAAGCCAGCATCCAGAGCAGGGCCAGTCAGGCCAGCTGAGCTTGGGTCCGTGGACTGCAGTGCCCATCCTCGGGTGCAGACTGGTCCCACGGCCAGCAGGGCCCTGGGCTCTGACTGGATAGATGTAAGGCTGAAGCCCAATCCACTGAGCCAGGAGAGGCTCTGTGGGGCTGGTGGATTCACATGGCCTCACTTGGCAAAGGCATGAGTCTAAACGCTGGTCCCAGGGTGACCAGCTACTTAAAACTCAGCACACTGCCCACTTCTCGCAGGAAGGACCACATCTTGTATCTCTCGCAACTCGAGGGAGGTGGCACAGGAGGTTCCTAATCAATACTTCAAAACGGATGAAACAAATGATTGGAATCAACAAAAATAAATGGGAAAAACATATGGCACAGGGTGGAGCACACACTTCTGTCAGGCGATGAGGGCATCTGTGTCTTGCTGTGCTTCTCGGCCCGGCAGTAGAGTCCAGGTGGCTCTGGGCAGGTGCACGAGAAGCTGCTGGGGAGAAGGCTGCGGGATGGTCAGGCTGCGGGATGGTCAGGCTGCGGGATGGTCAGGCTGCGGGATGGGTAGGCTGCGGGATGGGTAGGCTGCGGGATGGGTAGGCTGCGGGATGGTCGGGCTGCGGGATGG